>PVKS010002722.1:0-113922 GCA_004027875.1 Aplodontia rufa | reverse complement strand
TTTCTTTCTTTCTTTTTTTTTTTTTTAAGGGCTTAGGACCAAACTTGGGGCCTTGCACATGCTAGGCAAGTGCTCTGCCACTGAGCTAAATCCCCAACCCCCTTTCTTTCTTTTTTTAAAAAATGGGGCTGGAGAGGTGGCTCAGTGGTAGAGCGCTTGCCTGGCATGTACAAGAACCTGGGTTGATCCCCAACACCACATACACAACTAAGTGGAGGAAAAATAAAAACCAGATGAAAAACTAAAATGAACTCTCGCTTTAAAAAAGGAGGTGGGGGTGGGGTGGGAGGGGCACACAGTCAGGCAGATGAAGAGACAGAAAGAAAAGTTTTCACTATGTTGCCCAGGCTGGTCCTAAATCCCTGAGGTTCAAGTGCCCTCCTACCTCAGTCCCCCAAGTAGTTGGGACTACAAGCACAGTAGCAGCTCCAACCCCACTTTCTTACCTCAGTCAGAAAAGTCTTCTGTGTCTCCTCATCACATCGAATTAACTCTTTCATGACCATCACTTTGCCTGTGGCTTTGTGCGTCACCTACAGAGAGGGCAACTATTAACAGTGCAGAAACCAGAGATAGTTCTGGAGAGCTGTTTGTGGAAATCTATGGCTGCAGTGTAGTTCAGTGGTAGAGTGCTTGTCTGGCATGCGTAAGGCCCTGGGTTCAATCCCCAGCACTGCAAAAAACAAAAACTATGCAACTGACTGTCCCCTTGGAGGACACACTGAGCCAAGTAAGACTGATGGAGTTCATGTGTAGAGGACACAGCATAGGGTAACTGGGGAGGGGGGGGGACTCAGGGAAGCACACCCTTTTCCCTGGAGAGCTGGGCATGCACAGAGGAGAGGCAAGAATCCAGAGAAGGGGAGCAGGAAAGGAGGCAGGAGGGGACACTGCCAAGCCAAGCAGGGGCTCTGGTCATCTGGTACTGAAGCAAGTCACCTGGGTGAACAAATCTGGGGGTGGGGTGGGGGCAGGAGTGTCAGTGCCACAGACATGCACCAGGGAGCTGGGTGGGTGGGGGTGAGCTCTCCAGCCCTACTGTCCCACAAGCTGAGATACATGGCTTACCTGACCCCCCCTCCCAGCTTTCAGCAGAGGAGGAGGAGAGAAAGAAGAGAAAAGTTAGTCCCTGGGCTGTTCATGAGGGTGAAAAGGGTGGCAGGAGCCATTCCCCCATGTGTTCTTGGCAGCATGGCCAGCATTGGGGCCTGTGGGCACCTTACACACCTCCCCTGACAGGCACACAATTCATCCCAACCGTGGTCTCCTGAGCCACAGGCTCACTACACCAGCAATGTTCCCCTTAGGTGGCTGGAGTGGGGTAGGCACCCCTTACACCATCAACTGCAGCCAGGAAGGAGGTATGGTGTCCTGCACAGTGTGGAGTGTGGCCCTGTGATGTGGACTCCCCGAAAGAAGGTGAAAGATGGGCAGGGGCAGAAGAGTGCAGCAACTGCTGCCCGTGCTCACCTTGATGGCCTGTCCAAAGAAACCCTTTCCCAGGACCTCTCCATGGATCAGGTCACATGGCCGGAAGATCTGCTGTGAGTAGCTGCTGGAACAGCGGAGGGATTCTGAACGGCTGATGTCTCGGCTGAGCAGCAGGGGCTCCTTGGGGGAGCTGGGACCAGGGGACTTAGAGATGCTGTTACTGCGCCTGAAGATGAGGACCAATAAGGGTGGAAGAGACAGTCCTTAAAGACCCAGCAGAATGCCCTCAAAGCAGGAACCTCAGGTGTACCCATTTGTTCCAATTCCAGTAGTTCAGATATTATTACTGGAGAGCAGGCATTCTTACATCAGACAGATGCTCTGTTTTTGAGCTGCAGACATCAGTAGTTTAAGCATAGTAAATTCAAAATGGGAAATCTGGAGGCTAGGGATATAGTTCAGTAGTACGGTACCTGTCTAGTATGCATGAGGCCCTGGATTCAATCCCCAACACTGTGTGTGGGGGGGACAAAAGCGTGGGGCATGGGGAAACTCTGAGTACTTCCCACCTGAAAGAATTAATTAGGTTATACTAGCTTATAAAGTCCAACATATTATAGCATTAAATATCTACTACCTTCCCTATCCACTTGATTCAAGGTACTAACTGGGTAGAAGTGACAGCACGTTACCATCCAAAACAAAACAAATAATAATAAGACTAAATAAATAAGAAAAATAAGCAAATAGGATTGTAGATATTTTGTACAACTGTGTACCTATCCATATTTCCTGAATTTTAATAAGCATGTATGATTTTTACAGCAGCAAAGCAACTACGTTCACATTTTCAAACATAAGCGGGAACAGTAACGGGTTACTTACTGAAGAAAGAACAAGGTGGCTGAAGATCACCACACTACTGAACTGCAACCCTGCAAACCACTCTCTAGGGAATACTCCTGCTTTACTAGGATACCCAGAGAGGACTGAAGCTGTATAATTCTTGGCTTGTCCTGCCACACAGGCTTGCATGCTCTTGCTCTTTTTGTTCAGCCTCCCAGTGATGTGCCACCAGAGTACATAATGGATCTTCTTTCCTTCATTCCGTCTCTCCGGTACGATGGCCCTCTCCAGCTACCCCATTATCTTCCCTTTTCTCTGCCTCTGTGCCCTGCCTCTACTAACTCCACCATGCTGACTGATGCCAAGTCAGCCAGGAGTAATGGGAGCAACCTGTGGGAAGGGCCTTATTTCCAACAGAGGTCACCTGGGAGGGTCCTGACTAATTCAGCCTGTTTTTTTTTTCTGGGCTGAGGATTGAAGTTGGGGCCTTGTGTGTGCTAGGCAAGCGCTCTACCACTGAGCTAAATCCCCAACCCCTAATTCAGCCTGTTTGATCAGAGAGTATATATATATATATTCCTAATGATCCTAACAATATTTCACATTTATTGAGTGTTAACCCTCTGCTAACACTGTACAAATCTGTCCTTTTCCATATTTAATCCTAATATAATTGGTTAGTCAGCCACCTTTATCTTACAACCCCATTTTATAGATACATAAATAGAGAATCAGGGAAATGAAGTGATTTGCAAAAGGAGAAAGACTTAGCTTAAAGCCCAAGTATGGGTATTTCTTTTTTTAAAGAGAGAGGGACAGTGAGAAAGAGAGGGGGGAGGGGGAATATCTTTGTTTAGTTTTTCATGTGACTTTCGTGACTCTGATACTTAGTGGTGTACGTGGTGCTGGGATTTGAACCTGTGTACTTGCACATGCCTGGCAAGTGCCGTAACCACAGCTCCAGCCGCAAGTATGGATATTTCTGACAGCTGATTTCTGTTCTATAAGTTTCCCCACTCAGGGCTTGCACATAGACAACTGCTCCTCTCCACAGACTTGGCAGACTTTGAGGTACGGGATTATTTTTTTATTTGTTTGTTTTAAGAGAGAGAGAGAGTGATAGAGAAACAAAGAATCAACTTTATTTTTTCATCTGGGTTGTTTCTCTGACACTTAGTTGTGTATATGATGCTAGGGTTTGAACCCAGGTCCTCGTGCATGCCAGGCAAGCGCCTATCTGCTGAGCCACTGCTTCAGCCTGAGGTATGGGGTTATTGATTCTCCAACTAAAACAACTTGTCTTCACCTCTTGCTTTCATTCATCATTTTTAAAGTCCTTAGTCTGTATGTATGTGTGTGTGTGTGTGTGTGTGTATTCTTTTTTTCTTTTCTTTTTTTTTTTTTTGTGGTACTGAGGATTGAACACAGGAGCCTCTACCACTGAGCTACATCGCCAGCCCTTTTTATCTTTTATTTTGAGTCAGTCTCACTAAGTTGCTGAGGCTGGTCTCAAAATTGCAATTCTCCTGTCTCATGAAGCCTCTGGATCACTGGGATTACAGGAGTGTGCCACCTTGCCTGGTTTTATTTATTATTTTTGGTACCAGAGATTGAACCCAGGGGCACTTAATCACTGAGCCACATCTGCAGCCAGTTTTATATTTTATTTTGAGACAGGGTCTTGCTAAGTTGCTTAGGGCCTCACTAAGTAACCAAGGCTGGCTTTGAACTCACAATCCTCCTATTTCAGCACCCCAAATCGCTGGGATTACAGGCATGTAGCTGCCACATGTATGCAAGTTCAAACCCAGCACCTCGTACACAAGGAAGTGTCTGAGGAATGAAAGTCACATGAAAAAACTAAATAAAATTGCTTTTCTTTTTCTCTATCACTGTTCCCTCTTTCTTAAAAAAAAAAAAAAAAGAGGAAGGGAAAGTGAGAGGTGAGAGAGTTTGAAAGAAAGAATCAACTTTATTTAGTTTTTCATCTGGTCCTTGTTACTCCAACACTTCATTGTGTACGTGGTCCTGGTGTTCAAACCTGCATCCTTGCGCATGCCAGGCAAGCACTGTAACCACTGAGCCACTGCTCCAGCCCCTTGGCTTTATTTCTGAGACAGGGTCTCATTAAGTTTCCCAGGCTGGCCTCTAACTTGTGATCCTCCTGCCTCATATATACTTATTTAATCCTACCTGTGCCCCTACTCCCAGATCTGAGCCTCACACTTCTTCACACTTCCTCCATATTACCCTTTAGGGTCCAGCATCACTGCCTCCTGTCCAGCTCAGGAGTTCAGTGGACAGAGCCTAACCTCTGGTTTCTAAGGAAACCTGGCAAATAGCGATGTCTCCATAGGCCCTGGCTATAAACTGTGATTCCCATGGGGTAGCTGGGTCAGCATAATCCCTCTCCCTGGCCAGATGATTTCCTTCTAATGTTGCTGGACTTCAAAAGCCAGCTCAGCCTCTGGGTTAAACACAGGACAGAACAGAGCTGGGGTGGGATGTGGCACCTCAGGGAGCGTCTTCTCAATGTCCCCTCCAGATTATCCTTGATGTCCAGGGTGCTGAGGGTGTGAGAGTGTCCATCATTCTGCATGTGGGGAGAAAGCCGGGCATCGAGCCGCAGCTGGTCCAGGCGCTGGGAGACAGGATCGTGTTCAATCAATAGTTGAAGTGTCTGGCTTGTCTGGCTAATCGCATCTTCCACCTGTGACCAAAAGCAGTGTAAGGCTGGCTCCCATAGGCTGCCTTATCCCAGGCCATCCACAACCAACCCAGATGATCCAAGTAGTGTGGCCAAGAGGCCACAAATTGGCTAGTGGTGGCCTCCAGCTACCAGCAGCCTCAGAGTAACCTCTACTTGGCGTTCTGTCAGCTATCCCTGACAGGATCTGCTGCTCTGAGAACCTATTACGCTGACACAGAGGTCATCAGTGGTCATAGGCTCAATGCCAAGATGAAGAGATGGCTATAGCCTCATCTCCTAGAGGGTCAGTTCCATGTCCCACCCCCATGAGACAGACTAGACACATGCTATACCTCTTCCACTTGGAGTGTGCGGACGGGGGTGCCATTGATCTCCAAGATGCGGTCCCCAGGGTGGATGGCATTGCGGTTGTTGGGACTGATGTGCATCCGGTTGACCCTAAGCCAGACAGGAGTTGAAGCAGGATGAAGGTATCCTAAAAACTCACCAAACCAATTTTGCTTGAGCAGAGACAGTTCACCAAGATACCAGACCCCCACTGACCCACATGGCCCAGGAACTCCTCCCTCAACAGAAAAGTAGCCCTTTGTAGGATGCTCCACCTCAGTGAAGAGCATCACCACTCACTTAGAGGCCTAAACCAGAAACTTGGACATCACCTTCCTCTCTGGAGTTTCCTCATTCCCTCCCTCCCTCCCCCCACCCCCTACCCATTTCTGAGAATCCTGCCTTCTCTCCATCACCATAGTTACCAACATCTCTTATGTGGATCACTGTTAACAGCCTCCTAACTGGTCTCTAGGCTCTCTGCCTCTCCCATCTAACCTCCACACCAGTGATCCTTCTAAAAGGTCAACCTGGTCACTTTACCTTGCTACTTAAATTCCTCAATGGACCTGCCAGATCTTCATAATCCAGGCATTCCAGACACACTGTTTTTCTGTTTTTCTGTTTTTTGGTACTGGGGGATTGGACACTGGGGTGCTTCACCTCTGAGCTATTCCTGCAGCTCTTAATTTTTTATTTTGAGAGAGGGTCTGGCTAAGTTGCTGACACTGGGTTTGAACTTATAATCCTCTTGCCTCAACTTCCCAAACTACTGAGATTACAAGTGCCTTTCATGCTTAATAGTCCTTTCTCTGGCTACTGTTAATCAACACCAGACAAAATGACAGACTCACATCTCTGGAGACATGCGTTATCTTCTGCCCTGAACATGATTCCCTCTCCTCTTTTATTTATAGTACTAGAGATTGAAACCAGGGGCACCCTACTACTAAACTACATCCCAGCCCTTTAATTTTTTTTTTCTTTCAAAGAGAGAGAAGGACAGCGAGAGAAAGAGAATCAATTTTATTTAGTTTTTCATGGGCTTTTTCATTGCTCCAACACTTCGCTGTGCTTGTGGTACTGGGATTCGAACCTGTGTCCTCGCGCATGCCAGGCAAGTGCCACAACTGCTGAGCCACCATTCCAGGCCCCCTTTTAAATTTTTTTTTCCCTTTTAAATTTTTCGAGACAGGGTCTCGTTAAGTTGGCAAGGTTGCCCTCAAACTTCTGATCCTCCTGTCTCTGTCTCCCAAGTCACTGGGATTACATGTGTGCACCATCATGCCTGGCTCTCCTATCTTTTTATCTAACATGTCTGAAAAGCAAAGCTTACCTCCTGATTTCCTCAACCCTAATACCTCTCACCTACGCTGTTAACTCTGGCTTTATGCCCAACACACAGTAGGTATACAAGTAATATTTACAGCATAATGGATCACTGGTGTCTCATTACTGGTATTATATGGACATGAACACTTTCCTCATCTGAACCTTGGCCTAGATTGGATGAGATCTTAACCTCTTCTGGGCCATGAATCTTTTCTCCTTACATTCATTTACTCAACCAACAAAATAATAAATGAATACCTATAATGCCAGTCACTGTTCCAGTACTGAATAAGACAAACCAAGTTTCTTCTGGAGGTTATGTTCTAGTTGGGAGGATAGATGATAATCAAACTAATATACATTAATCGAGCCAGATAATTTCAAAGAGCAAACATGATCTGGAATCTGACACCTGAAAGGTGAGAGATTCTGGCCCTAAGTATCTGGTAGGAAGCAGTCCAGGCAAAAAGAACATCAAGCACTGAGGCCTAGGTATGGTTACAGTATGGTGAGCCACAGGAAAAGATGGGAGAGGAAGATGAAGGGAGCTCAGGATAAGACTTTGGAGTTCTGAGACCTTTCAGGCCTATCTGTGGACTGTACTCAATAATCCCTGCTGTACAGTTCTCAAAATACTCACTCTTTCACTTGCACGGTAGTGGCATAGTTGGAGCAGGCGCTTTCCACAGACACGGAGAAGCCCCGCCTGCCTTCAGTTGTAGCTGGCATGGAGATGAGCGTGACAGAGTATGGCAGCTGGTCTTGAACAGATTCTGTGGAAAGTCTTTCAAACATGGGTGCCAACACCACCTCATTATGGCACTTTCCACTGGGGAGAGAACACAGAAAGGGCCGAAATCCTGAAGTCTCACCTGGAAGCTCCCCAGCAACCACTGAACCATGTGGCTTTAGGCAATGCTATCTAGAGTCTCGCCATCAACCTCTGTCATGATTCTTTTTTTTTTTTTTTTTTTTTAAAGAGAGGGACAGTGAGAGAGACAGAGAAGGAGAGAAACTACTTTATTTAGTTTTTAACATGGCCTTAGTTGCTCCAACACTCAGTTGTGTACGTGGTGCTAGGGTTTGAACCCGGGTCCTCGTGCTTGCCAGAAACACCGAAACCACCGAGCCACCGCTCCGGCCCCTCTGTCATGATTCTTGATGGCTGTTTAGGATGAGGAGTCTAATTCTCTGGGGTGGGCCGGGACTGAGGGTGGTGAGCTGGATCTATATTAGGTGGTATACTAGGAAGAACCCTGACCTGGGGGGTGAGATAGCCTTTGTTTTCTTGATCTGCTTTTGACTTTTTTTTTTGAGTAACTTGCTCTAGCTCCTGTCCCCTCCCTGGGCCTTCACTGATTTCTTTTGTCAACCAAGGCAACTGGATGGGGTGAGATAGGTGAGCTCTAAGGAGCCTGGGCCTTTAATGTTCTAGGACCTTCCTTGGAGGACATCTTCCTATCCATTTTCTCCCTCCAGGAGGATCGCAGGGCAGAGTGAGGTTATTCTCAAAGTAGATAAGGACAGAGGGCACAGAGATGTTAATGGTTCTGCTTATGGGTGACAGCATTACTATGATAGGAATCTGGTGCTCTGACCACCCCAACAGTCATTCTACCCAATTCATGCTGCCACAGGTACTTCTTTCCTGGTCCCTTTGCAGGGGAGGACAGACACAGGGCTACCATCTTACCAGTAGAGCGTGGCATGCTGCACCAGGGCATATGCATCCCCATCCTCGATGATCACTTTGCAGCTCATACAAGCAAAACACTCTGGGTGGTACTTGAACTCCCCAGCCACCTGTGAGCAGGTGGGGAGAAGTGTACAGAGGGAAGAAGGTAAGTTATCATTGAAGCTGGAGTAAAGGTAGGGATGGTTGACTGACCCAAAGTTAGGGCTTCTACAGACCCTAGTTAAAAATCCATTCTTTCCAATCAAGGATTTATACATCATAGTCAAGAATCTAACCTTTTACTCCCTGACCTAGAGCTTCCAAAGAAAGTGTCAGATTGGTGCCTCCTGTCACTTCTCATGTTGTAAAATATATATATATATATATATATTTTTTTTTTTGGTCTTACTCATGAAAATGTATTCCTGGAAATAGTCATATGCATTACAAAGGCTCGTTCCTTCAACACAAGGTTGGCAAGTTGCTAGGCTATGTTTGAAGTCCTCTGTCTAGAGCAGGTAAGGGAGGCAGAATCTTTCTGTCAGCTCATTCCAGGTTTTCCCTTTCCGATTCCTTGAATACAACCTACATGTATCCTCTTATCAACCTGTAACACTCTCCTTTAAGACCCTATCCCACTATATTGGGTCTCTTCTCTGTCTACTCACCTACTTCCAACATAGGACTGATAAAGTCTTTGAAGGAAGAATTATAGCTGTCAATTAGGAAGTTCAACAGATACCTGTTGTTTGAACGAATGAATAAAGAGAGGGACCCTGACTAACGTGAAGACCAAATATAATGAATTACCATGGGGAACTGAAAGCTCTGTCAACAGACTGTGATGACCAAGAGGGGCACAGATACAACGACTCACTCACCATAAAAGGGCCTGTCATCAGCAGGGAGCACCCGTGGCAGAACTCCCCAAACTTCCTCCAGTAGTCCTTGTAGCAGTAGAGCTTCCCATCCTTCTCGTAGTACCAGTTGGTGAGAGAATCCTGGCATTCTGAACACCTGTGAGGCAAGAAAAGTACAGAAATGCCCTTAGATTTCTGGCACCAGGCCATATAGATTGTCCCTGGACCCTGGGTCCAATAGTACGCTCTTTGATTCAAAGACAGGAAGGGGGAAAGTTACAGCTTAGTACCATCTCCCCAAGGGAAGCTGGTTCAGAGTGAACAAGGCTCTAGAAGCTAGTTCTGTGCTGCTCCCTTTGTAAGCACTCTTTGGGTCTTGGAGCCTTCTAAGAATCTGCTAAATGCCAAGAAACCACCCCCAGAAAAATTCAAAAATAAGGAAAATGTGTATATAATTTGGTATGTAGTATATGTGTATCAAGGATTCCCTGAAGCCAATTCTTGACCCAATTAAGAATCTTTTAATAAGTCAAAGAAGTTCAATCATTTCCACTCTTCAAAACATACCCATCACCAACTGATGGAATGTTCTTGCTAAAAACATGTTAAGCATAAAGAAACTCATCAGGCAAATCCTTAATGTGGGTCACTCTTAAAAGGCAACTGGTCTTGATTCTTCCAAAAAGTTAATATTGGCAGGGGTGTTTCATTCAGGTTTCTTGTTGCTATGACCCAAGGACCTGACAGGAACAATTTTAGGAGGAAAAGTTTATTTTAGGGTTCACGGTTTTAGTCCATAGAAGGCCAGTTCTATTCCTTGAGACTCAAGGTGAGGCTGAACGTCATGGTAGACGGCATGGCTCCAGGGATACACCAGAATCAAAATATATACCCCAAAGGCATGCCCCCAATGACCCATCTCCTCCAGCCACACCTTACCAGCCTACAATTACCAGTTAGTCCCAATGAGGCTCAATGATTGAGTTAAGGTTCTCACAACCCAATCATTGCACCTCAGCCTTCCTGGATTGTCGCACATGAGCTTTTGGTGGGTACCTTTCATCCAAACCATAACAAGGGGGGAAGAATTTTTTATTTTTTTTTGAAAGAGGGACAGTGAGAGAAAGAGAAAGAGAAGGAAATTTTTTCATGTGGCTTTCGTTCCTTATACTTTGTTGTATACGTGGTGCTGGGGTTTGAACTCGTGTACTTGCGCATGCCAGACAAATGCCATAACCGCCAAGCCACCACTCCAGCCCCGAATTTTTTTTTTTAACTCATTTTCTTTCTTTTGGGAGATGGGGTCTTGCTATCTCATTATATTGCTCAATATTTCTTCTAATTCTCGGGCTCAAGGGATCCTCCTGCCTTGGCATCCTGAGTAGCTGGGATTATAGGTACATAGCACCATGCCTGGCTAAACTTTCTATTTTTTAATGGTTTTTATTATAATTATACATATTGGTACAATTCGTGTATATATGTCCATGACATAATTTCATTGATCTCATTATGAAGTACCTCCCATTTCCCTTCCCTCCTTCCTACCTCTGATTCACTTGCTCTACTCTATTGAACTTCCTTCTATTACTTTAATTTTCTATATAATATATACATATATACCTTCCCTCTTGAGCCTCTTCCTCTACTCTATTGGTGTCCCTTATATTTTTGTGTAGCCTCCCTATTCTTATAGTCAAGGCCTTGCACTACCTACATTGGCCACATCCTTGCTTCTCAGAGGCAGTGTGAAATTGCCTCTTGGTTTAAATTCTGGTCATGCCACTTATTAATTATGTCATCTTGGGCAAGATACCTCACTTTTCTGATCCATTTTCCCAATCTGTGAAATGGACTGCTAGGAAATTAATAAAATACTATGAATCAAATGTACAGCTAGCTTATATAAAAGGCCTAAAACATCAGGAACTCAACAAATGTTAACTGTAATTTAAGATGATAATGATACAGGTCAGAGACTATAGTGAGTGCTACTACTTCTGAGCACTGCATTAGGTATAGAAAGGAGACAGGAATGAATTGAAACATCTGTGGAAAGCTGCTGAGCTAGGGAGGTCTAGAGAAGCAGGACCCTGAAAATCCCTTTATCTTTCTGGAATGTACAATTCCTCCTGGATACTCAACAGACACCGATAGCTATTCCTATTTTGTAATCTTGTTCTACGTATGCTGAATTTCAGAGTCTTGAGAGCCGGGAATGGCATGGACAGTATGGATATTGTCTACAGCTGTGCAATGAAGACCAAAGCAGAAGAGAAGACCTTGTTCTGGGCACAGGGCTCAAATTCAATGTAAGACATCTGTAGGATGAACAATGCATTAGGAGAGCGATCTGGGTTCAAATTCATGGGGAACACATGCCTTTGGGCAAGCCCCTTTCCCTCTGTGGGTTCAGTTTCCTTACCTGTGAAATGAATGGATGGACTGTCTCCCTCCCAGATCCCAACTCTGTGCACATCACCATTTTTTCCCTAGATGATTCGAGTTTCTAATCTCGGAACTACCATTTACCAACTAAGTGATATTGGGCTAGCCCTTTCACTTCTCATTTGTGAAATGGCTACCATTATCACCTACATGGTAGCAATGAGGATTAAATGTAGCTTAGTAGAGGGCCAGCACTACAAGCAGGGGCTTCCTTCTTGTCTAACTAACTTAAGCTCATGAATAATCACCTTTTTCCTTCACCATACTGTGAGCTCCCTGAAAGTAGGAACAGTGTCCTAATTACTGATTGACATAGACTCAGCATCTATGCCAATGTCCCAGCAGAGTAGCAAACGTTTCCAAACTGAAAATGGTAGGAGTGGTTAAGAACCAGTATTCTACATTATGGAACAAGAAGGTTCCATAATTTCTGTCACTAGGTCTCACCTTTCTTCTATCTGCAGTGAAGAAAAGCTGGTGCAGACACATCTGCACCCAACTGCAGGCTTGGGCTGTTACACCCTTGCAATGGTATGTGCGCCACAGGGCATCGGAGCACCAGAACACACCCTCCTTTCTATTGCCAATATCCTGCTTTTGTTCACTCTAAGTAGCCCTGGCTGGCCCAGGAGAGGGAGCTGGGAGGGAAACCAGTACAGGCATGCAGTAGACAGCCACACCAGCCTGCTGGGAAGAACACCTGGTTGGAGAATGACATCACCAATCACACATCTGTGTCAAGGAAAGTCTTTGAAGGGGACAGCCAGATACAAGGGCAAAGTAAGCACCACAGGTATTTCTGAAGAACAGGAAGGTGAACAGCTGATAGGAAGACTGGTTATGGGTCCCTAAGCTCTGTTTTGCCAGAGAAGGCAATTGGGTTCTTAAGGGACTGGAAACCTTAGTATTCTAGCTTAGCTATTAACAATATTGCTATTCCTTGAATGTCAATCACATTCCAGCCATGGTATCAACCTTCCTTGTATTATCTTTAATCCTGACTATACCCCTATAGAGGGGCTGGAGTGGTGACTCAGTGGTTACAGCACTTGCCTGGCATGTGCGAGGACGCAGGTTCAGGCCCCAGCACCACATACAAAACAAAATGTTGGAGCAATGAAAACCACACGAAAAACTAAATAAAAATCTCTTCTTTCTCTCTCTACTGTCCCTCTTTATTTATTATTTTTTTTATTAGATGATATGGAGTTACAATTGAGGGGGAAACATTATCAAACATTCAAGAACAAATGTATATCTACTTAGTTATCTAGGGCTAATGCCATGTCATGGATCTACTGTCTCTCTTTAAAAAAAATTAAAAAAGGAGAGAGAGAAAGGATCAGTTTTGGTTTTCACCTGTTTTTCATTTTTCTGACACTTGGTTGTGTATGTGGTGCTGGGGTTCAAATCCTGGTCCTTGCATATGACAGGCAAGCACTCTACTGCTGAACCACTGCTCCAGCCCCTCCCCAGTCCTTTTCTAAAATTTTATTTTGAGACAGGGCTTCACTAAGTTCACCAAGATGGCTTTGAACTTATGATCCTCCAGATTCTCTGGGAGACTGAAAAGCAAAAGTCTAAGTCAAGTTACAGCGCAAAGTTGCCCAACACTTAAACAATAAAGTTGGAGCCTGAACCTATGGGTACTTGGATAGGAAGCCATCTTCATTGTACACCATCTGAATGATACAGCATGTCTCAACAGCTAGGCTTCAGAATGCTAATCTGTGACAATGAGGAGACTGCAGTCCTATTAGCTCAAGTCCTTTTGAGTGTTAACCCTTTGGTCTGATTCTTCTTTAGCTCAAATGGTGAATGTTAAATGACACAATTCATTCTCCTCCTTCATTTATTCCAGTTTTCTGTTCTCTAACAGTCATCTCTGTCCTTTTAAGAAAAGAATCTAAGCGCAGGAGCAGCGGCTCAACGGTTACAGTGTGAGGACCTGGGTTTGAACCCTAGCACCACATACACAACTAAGTGTCCAAGCAATGAAAAACTAAATGGGATTGATTCTTCTTAAAAAAAAAAAAAATTCAAGACACATTCTGGAAATACAAGATGCTACTAAAAATATCCCACTTAATATTCTCAAAATCTGTCTTCCCAAAGCCAGAACTTTTTCTAGTTTTCAATTTTTGGAAGTTTAAAGTGGAAGTCAAAAATCTGCCATGACTGCAGATCCACCCCAATGGAGGTGGTAGAGCAGGGGGTCAGAATCCAGGGCTGAGGCGTTAGTCTCCATAGTCTCCCAAGGAACGGGACAATACAGAGCTAAAATCCTCAAGGCCAGGGAGATCACCTAGAAGCCCACATGCTGCCAAACTTCTCTTCCAAAACATTACAGAGAGCCTGGCAGATATGAAGTGAGAGAGAACCTGGTAGCCACTTTAGTGGATCAGCTCAGATCCAAACTGAGGCAAAGAACACACAGATAATCAGTTGAGATTTTCACAAAAAGTTTATGTACAACATGTCACCTAAGGCCAGTCACTTCATGACTCTGTGGCTCAGTTTTCTCATTTGTACAGTATACTGGTATTGCTAAAATCTCATGGGGTCATAAGAATTAAATTATGTATAAATGCTCCACATGATGCTTGATTCACAGCAGATGCCCAGTAACTGTTTTCCTTCTCTCCCCAGTTTGAGAATAAAGGGAAAATGTACAGAGACCCATTTCCCTACTATGCCCAGGCAACACAGATCTGCTTTTTACCTAGAAACAAAGAGATTTCTGTAAGCAAAGAAGGAAGGTCCCTAAAAGTATCTAATCAATCAGAAACCAATCAATCTAATGAATTCCTATCGATTAGGATATAGTTACTGTGTATCCTGGATGTGTAAGAACAAGAGGACAAGGTGCTATGCTGGAAGAAGCTTAGTGATTTAAGATACTGGCCCAGACCTCACACGCACCCAAATTCTTCAGACCAAATGTTTACATGTAAATTCTTAACCTTATTGAGTAAAGGAACTAAACAGTCATCATTATAGTGGATTTACGCAGGTTAAAGAACAAGCCCTTCCATGTCTTGGGGAAGGCCCAGCTGGATCCTTAACCTGCCTCAGAGAGCAGCCAGTTGTGACGAAGGTTCTTTCAGCTTCTTTCTTCTGAGTTCTGACTGGGCTGAACAGGAGAAAGGAAAGCTCCCTCAGTCAAAGCCTGAGAGTGCCAAGAGTGAAGGTGCCAATTCTCCTGGAGGGCCCGTAAGGGCAGATATAACAAGAGGTTCTAGTACACCACTGTCCAGGCTTTTATCACCAAAGATTCCTTTATTGTGCCTCCCTCTTGAAGACCCTGTGGATTAAAATAGCCTGCCAATTAAGCTATAATTATGGATTTTTAAAAAAATTAACCAAATAACAGCCTCTCTGATCAGTAAGAAGTAAGTGTTACCATAGTGCATTGATGCAGTTCCAATCAAAAGCCAGGAAGCCTGTAGTTTCAAGTAATTTGTGCAGTGGTACTGCAATTAAAGATAGGGTTTCCATTATTGGGGAAAATAAATGGAAAGAAGCTTGTGTGTCTCTGAGGAGCCATGTAAGTTGCAGAGTTAGGAACCACTGCCCTTATCCAACTCCTTTATGTTTCAGATGAAGAGAAAAAAAATCCCAGAGGACTGAAGGTAGCTGCCAAAGGTTACTGCTTAGCTGGGCAGAGTTAAGAATAATTTTTGCTTTTAACTGTGAGTTGTTTAGAACACAAAGATGCACTTGTTTTCTTTAAGAGACAAAATGTAAAGCCAAGCTCATTAAAACAGTGTTGAAGGGGCTGGAGCGGTGGCTCAATGGTTACAGTGCTTGCCTGGCATGTGGGAGTATGCAAGTTCGAACCCCAGCACCACATACACAACAAAGTCTTGGAGCAAAAAAATCCTCATGTAAAACTAAATAAAATTGATTCTTTCCCTGTCTCTCCACAGTCCCTCTCTCTTTAAAAAAACAATAACAACAACAAAAAATAGTGTTGGACATTAAGGGAAATTGTATTTAAAAAAAAATCCTTTAAAGGTGTCATACTCCCTGGGCTGGGGTATAGCTTAATGATAACAGCATTTGCCTAGCACATGTAAGAGCCTGGGTTTGATCCCTAGCACTCCAAAGAGGGTGGAAGAGGTCACTTCCTAATTACTTCTGTACATTTCAGTTTGAAGTGTTATCTTACTTGGGATTGTACCTATGATTGCGTTGCACCCCTCATGACAGTGGCATGGGCATGGAAGATGGTGTACTGTCTGCCAAGTATGGCCTTCCAGGTAGGAGTGCACAGGGCACTGAAATTACATTCTTTATTCCCTCTTCCTTCCCTCACAGTCACGCCTGATCATGTCCCCATGGAATCTGGTTGCGTCATCTTCCTTGCTACCACAGTCCCAGAACTGCTGTGGACTTTGTACTCCTCCACGGGTCTGAGGGTCAAGGACAGACTCAGGCAAGGGCTCCATTTGGGAGCCCAGGAAGTCTAGCCTTTACATTCTGCCAAGAGGAAACCAAGGCCTAGAGAAAGGACAGATGCATAGAGAGGAGTCCTTGAAGATGCCTGGAGGAGAGGGTTGATGGAAAAAGCAGCTTTCCACTTAGCCTGAAACCTGGAAGATCAGAGGATCTGGGTGGTCTCTCCATTGGGGTATAGAGCTCTGTGTGCTGGCTCTTTTCAGAAGTGGCTTTAGAAATGTGGCCTCTCATTTAGGGGAGAGGTGGCCTCTCATTTAGGGGAGGGCAAAGGGTCTATAGTAACTCAGTACCCCTTTGACTCCAGCTGGGCAAACAGAGCTTTGTGGGATGGGGGTGAGATCATCAGATTCCCTAGAGGGTCTGGGGCAGAACAAGATGAAGGACAGCCAGACCTGGGCAGCACCAGTGGCCTGCCCTCAAAGGTCCAGGTTAAGAGGTCATTATCACCTGCTCAAGCTCTAGCTTCTGAAAAGTTATATATTGACCCCCAAAGATTCAAAAGGGCACATTATTCTTGGCACATAGAAGAACAATCCTTTCCCCCAAACTTCGTTTCCAGGATTAAGAGTAAGAGGAATTAACAAGGACCTGAACTAGCAGCTACTGCAACCCCTGGCATCTTGATTTCACGTGGCAAAATCTACTTCCTAAACTCAAGATCAATTCCCACTGGCTCTTCAAAAAAGAATGTCTTTAACATGCCAGGCAAACTGTCCCTTTTCCTGCCCTCTGCTCAGAAAGGAAAGCAAACCCTAGAAGGCCCTGGAAGAGATGAGGTGAGAAGGAGCTGCTGCAGCCTGAATGATGAGAAATTCGGAAAGAAAAAGCTGGGTAGGGATATCCTGCATGTTACCTTTGTTGAGACTGGCTGCCTCATCTGTAAAATGGGGATACATAATCTCTTTAGGCTTGAGAGATTAAAGGATAAAGTGCCTAGCAGAATGCCTGGTACAGTCATCATCCAGGACCAGTCCCTCCCCCCAATCCAGATGCTTCCCACCACTCTATCAGGATCAATCATTCAGTGAAACCACATGGTAATCTGCTTTCTGCCTAGGGTCGCGCCACCTGACAGTAAGTATCTCTGAAGCAGTGAGATCTGGGCATGGAGCTGGGTTGGGGAAGCCAGAAGAAAAAGTCAACCAGGACTACTGGTGAGGAGGAGGCAGTCCTTAGAACAACAGGCTTCTCCCAAAGAATAAAAACAAGCCCCACCCCAGTCAGGAATGGCTCCATTCAGAAGGGACCCAGAGGGCCAGAAACCCCTTGGGGAGTTTCTATTGGAGGGTGGGGTGGGGCAAGGAGCAAAGAAAGGCAGGTCAGAAGAAAAGTTTCCACACCTCCGGAAAAGCTCCAGAGTGAGAGGCCCTTCACAGGTATTCAGACCTGGAAGGTGGTTAGGGGCTGGTCCAGCAGAAACTCCAAAACCAATTGCTCCATTCTCAGAAGCACTTGCTGTGGACTCTCCCCAGGAATATACTCAGCTGGGAGCTCAGAATCCCTTTAAGGCCAGGGGTAAATGTGCCTTCCATTAAGAAAACAGACATTTTCAGGGTGCCTACTGTGTATCAGCTACCCACACACAGGCCTTGTCAGCTTTCACAGTTTGACAAAACCTGCCAATCCTGCTTGTTGGGACAAATTCTCGGGCAGGCAGCATGGCCTGCAGGTAAGACATGCGAGAGCTGGAAGAACAGCACCCTATTTGTGCTCTTCCCCCGGAAGCAGTAACACTAAGAGCAGGCCAGGTCAGTCGCATCTTCTAGAGGCATTTCCAGGTGTGTCTGGGAAGGAAGGGAACTGGAGCTCCCCAGGAGCTTCCTTCTGGCTTATCCCTAACCTTACAATTGCCAGGACACAGTGGGGTAGCCTTCCCCAGGCAGGTTCTGCTTGAGTACTCTATCTATTGGCTTCTGCCTGACAGAAACAATGGTTAAGGGATAAGTAAAGTCAGAGAAGCAGACTCAGGGAGGCTTCTGCCCTCCCCCAGGACCAGGGGCCAGGAAAGGAGATGAGAAGAACTCGGAAACCAACTCACCGAAAAGGGTCTCTGGAGGTGAAGTAAGCCGGGACGGATAAGTAACTCCCCATCTTCTTCCCACCAGATAAACAGACTCAGTTGCAAACCCGTCTGGGAGTGCCTCAGGCCAGCTGCAGACAGCCACCATGACAGGTCCGGTTTCCGTCACCTCTGTCTGGTTGGAGGCGGGCTACCCTGCACGCTCACCTCTCCCTCCGGAGCAGTAGGAGGAGGGTGAGGACTCCAGGCCACTTGGCCACTGGCAGATTCCCGGAGGGGTTCATGGCTGGGAGGGCTCCTCCCTAGTTCTCGGAAGCTCGGATGGCCCCTTGGGATTCCCACAGAACCACCTCTCTGCGGAGGCTACTCACACACAGGCATTCTTGAGCAGGGGCTGGTGACTAGCTAAGAAGCGCTGCTGTCAAGTTAGCTTTCTTCTTCAGTCCCACCCCGAATGAGGGAGGGAGGGAGGAAGAGGAGGGGCTCCTGCAGAATGGAGGTGTGTGGTTGGAGCAGCTGTTAGGAAACAGACCTTGCAGCAAGGGGTGGAGCTGGGCCGGACTGAGGCTGCAGGCAGGCGCTGCAGACAATAACTAGGGCTGGCCAAGCCTCTATCCCTGAGCTCAGAGCAGGACAGTGCAGGAGAGGGTCGATATATCTGACTCTAAAAGTCCCCTGCCTGAAGAACTACCTAAGACAGTAGGTGTGCTCAGAGGTAAAGAAAAGTACAGGATGCCAGTTATAGGCAGAGCTATGCCCTCAGAAAGCGGGAACCTCTGCAGGATACACAATTCCAGAAAGAGATCTTCAGCTCTAGTTTGGCTTTTGCTCTATCCTGGTGTGGGGTACCCATTTATGCCCTCCCTGTCTGGTCTGGGGATATCCCCAAGAGAGGCCCTTGAGGGCTGACACTTTTACTCTGGGTCAGGTCTTTGCTGCAGAGGAAACAAGGCCCAGAGTGATTCAGGGTTGCAAGCACTGTATGCATACCCTTATTTCTCAGCTTGGAATTAACCCCATTTTATAAACTAGGAAAGTGAGATACATAGCTGTCACAGGGGCACATGCCTGTGATCCCAGTGACTCGGAAGGCTGAGGCAGGAGGATGGCAAATTTCAGGTCAGCCTCAGATATTTGGCAAGACTCTCTCACAAAATAAAAAGGGCTGAGGATAGAGCTCAGTGGTAAAATGCCCCTGGGTTCAACATTCAATTCCCAGTATTGCTCTCCCCCTACACAAAGCGAGGTACAGGGAGGTTAAGTAACCCACTTAAGGTAAAAAAGTCAGTCAGTGGCAGGGGCTGGGATTTATATACAGGCCCCCGTGACTCCAGAGCTGCAGCTCTCAGCTACTATGCTTCATTTTGCATTGAAACATCTCTTTCAATGCCCACTGACAGCATTTAGGGGACATTCTCATTCATTCATTCTATTCGTTCCCAGAATATCATCAGTTGGCCTAGTGGACTAGTGGCCTAGCTGTCTCCTGCTAAGCAGATTCCTTTCTCCACTGAAAAGATCCAGAAGTTGCCTTATAGCTGCTGTCTTTCATTGTGAATCATGGCAGGAAAGTCTGTGACAAAGGTGGTGGCTAAGTTACAAGAAAATCTTTTCCCATTCCTCCAACTGGGTACCGGGATAACAAAAAGTGTGGTAAGAGAGATTGGAGCTAAGCATAATGGTAGCCACCTGTAATCCCAGCTACTGATGAGGCTAAGGTAGGAGGATCACAAATTCAAGGCCAGTCTGGGCAATTTAGCAAGATCCTGCCTCAAAATAAAAAATTAAAAGTGTTGGGGACGGAGTTACTACTGTAGTGGTGAAGTTCCCCGGGGCTCAATTCCCATTACTGGAGTGAGAAAGAGGGGGAGAGTAAGGTAGACAGATAACTGGGTTTGTAGCCTGTTCATAAGCTCCTTTTCGTCGAGCCCCTCATATATTTCAGGCCCTATGTTAAGTGCTCTCCATCAATTATCTATCATGTTTAAATTGCCATTGTATTTGGCAATAACCCATTCAGCAGATGAGGAAACTGAGATTTTTTTAAACGGAAGGAGGAGAGAGTGAGAGAGAATGAATCAATTTTATTTTATATTTTTCATCTGGCCTTTGTTTCTCCAACAGACAGTCATGTATGTGGTGCTGGGTTTTGAACCTGGGTCTGTGTGCATGCCAGGCAAGTGCTCCAACTGCTGAGCCACCACTCCAGCTTGAGAAAACTGAGATTTTGTGAGATTTTTTTATCCTTAACCTGAAGATAAAAGAGCTGGTAAGTGGTGAGGCTGGTTTAATATGTCTCTAGAACAGGGGTCAGAACACTTTTTCTATAAGAGGACAAAGTAAAGACACTTTAGGTTTCAGGTTATACAGATTCTGACACTGCTACTCAACTACACTATTACAGTAGCAAAGTTTCCATACATAAAACATACACAAATGGATGTGGTTGTATTCCAATAAAATTTGATTTGTGGACAGTGAAATCTGAATTTCATAAAATTTTCAGGTGTTATAAAATAGCCCTTTTCTCCCCCGCAACCATTTAAAAATATAAAAATCATAGGCAGTAAATAAACATTTGCCTACCAGTTTGTGTTCTAAAGCTACAGAGCTCAGCCATTCTGTTCACTGCCTCTAATAAGGGAGAACAGCTTTTGGCTTGTGTGCAGAACTCAGCCACATCTATCTACTACCATACAGATACCACACTCCAGCCCCAAAGGCAGTGAGCACTGAATGGGTGCCTACCCTGCACCACAAACTGCTTGTAGTATGAAAACGGTTTTAACCCACACTGTTTGGTACAGCTATGATTTCCCCTTCTTTACAGAATAAGGAACTGGGGTGCAGAAAGATCAAATCACTTGCCTGAGGTCATCTAGCTATATAAGCAGGATTTGAACCTAGACTAGACAATATAGACCGCTCCACCATGCTCAGCCTGGGCCCAGAGCCAGACTGTCTGTGAATGCGACAATGTGCTGCATGTAAGCCCTTGGCACAGTGTCTGGAACACATTAGGAGTTGATAAATGTTAGCTGTTAATATCATTAAGACTATTGTTACAACTACTATGGGTTAGCCATGAGGCCTTTAGCAAGTCTCTGCCTCTGTCTGGTCCTTGATTAGGTCTCTAAAAAGCTTCCATCTTTAACATTTTTCAGCCCGGTGAAATTGCAGAGCGCTCCCTGTTTTCCTTGGGTCTAAAGTTGAATCTGAACTTCTTGAGTTTGCCTTGAAGAGATCAGAATCCTGACTTGGGGCCCACACAAGAAACAGACAAGGAAGGGGTAGAATGGTGGGGACAATGCATAGGATCCTGCAAGGGCTATCTAGCTGAAGAGCTAGGCGCACTCTTTCTCCTAGCTACTATTTTTCACCAAAAATCTATTATGCTCCCCTGTAATTCAATCAGGCAAGGAGAGCCCCTAAATTAAGCCTGGAACTAGCAAATTATCTTCTAATTGCACCCTCAGATTTCCATCTAATGAACGAATGCAGATGGAAGAAAATGCAAGCCACAAAGAGACTGAGGCCAGGGAGCCCATGAGCATAACTCCTCTTGACATTTTCACACAGCTCTGCTGTTCCAGTGGCGGCGGGCACTGTGAGTCGGTGTCTAGGAATGCAAGCAGGAGGCTGCAGGCCTTCTCTCCCCCCACTCTCCTTACAAAGGATGCAGTGGGTGGGGAGGTGGGCGGGGAACTAGTGAGAGGACCTCTCAGTGCCACAAAACTGCCTGCAAGAGGGGCAGCTGTTTTCCTGTGTCCTGAGCCGAAGTTAAATACTCTCCCAGGTGGAACTGATTTGATCCCCATAAATCCAGACTTCAGGAGGAAATGATAAGACATCAGATGTGATAAGATACTGGATGCTGAGACCCCAGTGTGTGGTTCCTTACAGCTAACTTCAAAGGGTCCAAATCATCCAGAACTGAGAGGTGGAAAGTCACACTGGGGGATACATTTCCCCCTCCCGTCCTTGGAAACTGGTCCTCGAGGGAAAGCTGCTCTTGTAGGTAGTACCCAGAGCAACTGGCAGAGGATTCAGTAGTTACAACTGCTGGAGGCAACTGCAGGAATCCTTGGACTGGCAGTTAGGGTCGGGATAAAATGACAGGAGAGGTGCTAATCGCCCGCATATTTCACAAGTTGGAAACCTGGCAAGGAGCCGAGTGAACTGACTACTCAGAACCAGCTGAGACATGGAGTTTCAAGGTGTCTGTGTCTGCGACAGCCTGGAGAACAACTGCTTCAAAGTTGACAGCCCCAAGTGAATGCTCTGGTGAGGAGTAGTGAATGAATCACCCCCTCTACTTGGAAGATGACCCTGGGCAAATAATCCAAAGCCCAAGGAACTGTTTGTGTGAGGCCTTCTGTTGGCTAGGAGGTCTTTAACTAGGGAAGGGAGAGCCCAGGGACTCTGAAGCCTCTGAACCCTGGGCAGAGGAAATGAGCATGGCCACTCCTTCTACTGACCATCATTCCTGTTTCTGTTCCTCCTCTCTTCCAATTTACTTTTCACACTACAGTAGTAATTGACTTTCTAAAACAGGAGTTCTAGAAATTCCACTGCTAGATATTTTGCCTAGAGAAATATTCCTATAAAATGTGTAGACATGAGTTCAAACTGTATAGTGCTGCTTGATGCCAAAAGGTTAGGAACAATTTGGAGCTGGGACATTGCTCAGTGGTAGAGCTAGGAAACCTGAGGCCCTGGGTTGGATCCCTAGAGAAACACACAGTCTCTCTCTCTCTCACACACACACACACACATGCTCAGAGATTAGGAACAATCCATGTGTCCATCAATGGGAGTGGGCTAAATATAATATGTCCCATAGAGTAAAACAGTAGGCAGTTATTACAAAAAATGAGGTAGCACCTAGGATTTGTTCCTCCCACCACCCAGGTACTAGGGATTGAATCCAGGACCTTCTGCATGCTAGGCAATCAAGCACTCTACTACTCAGTGATACCCCATCCCTTTAAAAAAGAAATTTATTTTGATATAGAGTCTTGTTGCTGAGGCTAACTTAGAACTTAAAATCCTTAGGCTGGAACAGTGACTCAGTGGTTACAGCACTTGCCTGGCAAGTGCAAGGATGCAGGTTCGAACCCCAGCACCATGTCTACAACGAAGTATCAGAGCAATGAAATCCACATGAAAATGTAAATAAAATTGATTCGCTTTCTCTTTCACTGTCCCTCTCTCTCCTAAAAAAAAAGAAGAAGAAGATGAGGAAGAGGAAGAAGAAGAAGAAAGAAGAAGAAGAAGAAGAACAACAACAACAACAACAACAACAACTTAAAATCCTCTTGCTTCAGCCTTCTAAGTAGCTGGGACAACAGTTATGTGCCACCCTGCCCAGCTCCTAGACACTGAAAAAGAAATTGATAGAAATTGTCCTGGGTTAAGATGCTAAGTCAAAAATCCAAGCTTCAAAGACCGTGTACAGCGCACAGTGATTCCACTGTTTAAAAAAATGTTTATGCATATAATCCTTAGAGATGATCTGGATTCTACCATGTTGTTATCAGTTTCTCCTGTAGGGTAGCGAGACAAAAAAAAGGGATGAAACAGCATGCACTTTCTACCATGGCAATACTGCTCATAGTTGCTTACATTGAATAAGTGCTGCTCTTTAAAAATCATATATGAATAGCAATAAAAAGAAGTCCCATGATTCAGAACAAGCACCTCATACTTTTTTCCTAGGGTTCATGTTCAACAGCAAAACCTGTGAGGTACAATAATTATGGGGTGTTGCTCTCATTCTTCCAGGACTAATGCTTCTGTATCCCCACCAGGGCTGCCACTTTGGCCACTTCCTGACCTTCATTTCCTGACAAGATCACATAAGGCTCTCCCCAGAATCTCCCCAAACCTCTCTTCTCTTACCTCTACCTCCTTCTGCAATCTCCTACATCTACAGTTGAAGGCTCTCTTCTCCTTTTTCCAGTCCAACTACAAAAGAACACTCATTCACCTTTGGGAAGGGTTTCCTTAATATGTCCCTAAGTCCATCACACAGAAAAGTTTCTGTTCCCACATCTGTCTAATGCCAGGTTACTTTATGCATGTGTGGCGGGGGTGGTACTGGGGATTGAACCCAGGGGTATTTTACCAATTAGTTACATCCCAGCCTTTTCTAATTTTTATTTTGAGAGTCTTACTAAAGTGTTGCCCAGGCTGGCCTCAAACTTCTGATCTGCCTCAGCCTCCCAAGTTGTTGGGATCACAGGTATGTGCAGCCGTGACTGGCTTCTACTGCTAGATGAAACTACATGACAGACGTGCTAGGTATTCTTGGTGCCCAGCATAGGCCTGGCCCACACCAGGTGTCCACAGATGCAGAGTAAACAGATATAATCAGGACCCTATTATGAGTGACTATAATACTAGAAGAGTGATATGAAAACCAATATTTATAAGGCATTTTCAGGACCAGGCAAGGTGTGCACACCTCTAATCTAAGCTACTCACGAGGCTGAGGCAGGAGTCACAAGTTTAAGGGCAGCCAGCACAATGTAGTGAGAACATCACAAAATGAAAAACAAGAAAGATAGAGGGTGCAGCTCCTGGAATCAATCCCTAGTACTCTTAAAGCCTTTTTAATTTAAGGTTTAGTCTTTCTCCAACAACCTCCTGAGGGTACAAATACAATAGGTTGGGCAAGAGAAGAACAGAGATATTAAGTTATTTATCCAGGTGTATAGGGATAGGTAGGGCAAGATTGAAGATAAAAGTGGGATTTGTTGATCTCAAATCCCAAGCTCTTTCCTCAACATGAACCCTATCAAGGTGTTTGAGAATCCTACCTCTAAATATAGGGGCCCAAACTTATGAGTATGATCAGCTCTTATATTAGAATTTTCTAATTTCCTGCCCACAATTTTTACCATTAGGATATCATAAGAGAATACATCAAATACCTTGGAAATCCATGAAAGGGTCTCATGACTAGCAAGCCAGTAAAAACATGAAATCAAGTCTAACTAGTCATTGCTAATCACTACTGCTGAGTCCTAGAGGTCAGCAGCTTTTCTTCTTTCTTTCTTTCTTTTTTTTAAGATAGAGGGGCAGTAAGAGAGAAAGAGAAAGACAGAATCAATTTTATTTAGTTTTACATGTGGCTTTCGTTGGTCTGACACTTAGTTGTGTATGTGGTGCTGGAGTTCGAACCTAGGTCCTCATGTATGCCAGGCAAGCGCTGTAACACTACTCCAGCTCAGATTAGCTCCTTTTCAAAGTGGTTTCAGCCCACCTATTCCATTACCTGCCCAGAATTTTATTTAGTCAAAGGAAAGGGTCATAAATTTACTTTTTACAGGATCTTTTTTTTTTCTCTATTTTTGAAAACTAGGCCAGTTAGTCATTTTCATTTTAATTTCACCAACAGATCCCTCGTGCACAATATATATTTGTGTTGAACAAATAGTAATTATTTTTTTGGGTGTTGCTCCCATTCTCCATAATTTCTCCAAAGCTACTAACAATGGTTCCATCATTGTGCCAATACTCCCTCCTCCCCTTTCTTCAGTATACTGGGAAATCATTTCCCTGGTCCAAAAATATGAACACATATCATGTGTCTGGTACTGTCATATACCTTGGGTTTCCCTTTATCTGTTCTTAATTTCAAGTACATGGACTGTAAAACAAGAGATTAGACTACATAAGATTCTACGTAGATGTCAAATTCGATTCTTTTTTCTTTCCATGATACCTTATTCAGGTAGATGACTTTAGCCTGGTGTTTGTTAACATGACAACCCATTCTAGAAGTGGTAGATACTTAGCTTTCACTCTGGAAAACACTGGCTCAGTTCCACAAGCCAGGCACTGAGATGGGCTTGCTCACACATGCTCTCATTTAATTCACAGAACCCTGAAAGGTTGGGCTTGTCATCCCTTTTTTAACATATGAGGGAACTAAGGGTCAGAGAAAAGGTGGTTATTAAAAGTCATAGGTGTAGGGGCTAAAGCAGTGGCTCAGTGGTTATGGTGCTTGCCTGGCATGCCCAAGTACACGGGTTCAAACCCCAGCACCCATGTACACAACTAAGTGTCAGAGCAGCGAAAGCCATTTGAAAAACTCAATAAAAAATTGATTCTGTCTCTCTCTCTCTCTCTCACTGTTCTTCTCTTAAAAAAAAAAAATCATAGGTACAGGGAGGGACTCCAGGTCCAAGACACTAAAGTTCTCTCTCTCTTTTTTTTTTTTTAAAAGAGAGGACAATAAGAGAGAGAGAGAGAGAGAGAGAGAGAGAGAGAATCAACTTTATTTAGTTTTTCACTGCTCAGACACTTTGGTGTGTACATGGTGCTGGGGTTTGAACCTGTATCCTCGTGGATGCCAGGTAAGCACAGTAACCGCTGAGCCACCACTCCAGCCCCTAAAGTTCTCTTAAATAGTTATTTTATACTTGCTATTTGATTTACAGTGAGTGGTATTTATGGACATATACCTGAAGGAATGGCTGTACTGGACTTCTCTGGGCAATTTGTTGAATATGAAGATTCCAACTGGGTACAGTGGTACACACCTGTAAAACCCAGCAACTTGGGAGGCTAAGGCAGGAGCATTAAAAGTACAAGGGCAGTCTTCAGAAATGTTGAAACCCTCAGAAACTTAAAGAGACCCTGTCCAAAAACAAAAAAAAAAAATAAGGACTGGGGGATGTTACTAAGGGGTAAAGTGCTCCTGGGTTCAAACTCTGGTTAAGGAGGAAGGGGAAGGAAAACAGAAAAAAGAAAATGAAGCTTTCCTGGGCCTCTCTCCAGTTATACAGAATCAGAGTCCCTAAGATTGAGACTAAAAATTTGCATTTTAAACAAATTCCAGTGTTTCTGAAAACTGCTGCTTCCCTCCTTCCTAAGTACTTTGTCTCTTGATTTCATTTTACTCTTATACTAACACTGAAAGGCAGGCAGGTTAGATCACTATTATTCCCTTGTTACAAATAAGGAAATGGATGCACAGACAGGCTGTTTGTCTTCTTATTCTGAATACTGCTTACTAAATACAAGTTTGTTGATTGTTATTAAGCTAAGCTCTCTGAGGCCATTCTTATTCATTTTTAAGAGTCTGAAAAAAAATATGGAACGCTTCATGAATCTGTGTGTCATTCCAATTTTAGTATATGTGCTGCTGAAGCGAGCACCATTCTTATTCATTTGTGACCCCATCATAGATGCTTCCTTCCTTCCTCATTGGCACTGCAGTGGTGCTCAGGGTATGGTATGAAAAGGTGATGAAGACAGGATCAGTCCATGAAAAAGTTAGCACTGGAACTAAAACAAATTCAAAACAAACACACATTAGCCAACTTCAAAAACAGTTGCTCCTTCTACAAAAGTCAGTACTATTGACAGAGTGGAGTGGAACATCCTCTGATCTGATCATAAGCGTGATGTCATAGTCAGGAAGCCAGGACAAGAATTATGACCGAGACACAAAAGATAACAACCTTAATTCAAGTTTGATCAAGTCTTGCATATGGTTCTCAGGGTTTTCTTGGTAACTGTGAGGAGCACAAAGAAAGAAATTTCTTAATGCCCCTCCAGGACCTCCTCGGGTAGATAGGAGGGATTCTAGCCTTGAGGAAACAGAAAAAAACAAGGCAAAATAGCAAAGTGGGCTGCTGTAGTTACAGAAAGCATGTTGACCCTTGAGGTTCTCCCGGGCTTCAATGACTTAACACTAGGGATAATATTTACAAACTGAGGTCTTATTCTACTGGCTACTTCAAAAGAAAAGCTCTTCCTTGGAATAATACCATAGAGCAAAGAGATGGCAAGGGTGCATGTTGGAAGGGCTTTATTCAAGTGCCCTAAGAGTCACATGACAAATGCATCAGTCACCCAGCAAACATTCTGAATGCCTGCCACATTCTAACCACTCTGCTAAGCTCTAGGATACAAAGATGAATTAGATCTGGTTCAGCCCTTGGAGAATTTTGTACTCTAAGAGTGCTTCTGGACATGTAAACAAATATCAACAGGGCTCTAACTGTGGTATGAGGAAGATAACAAGAAGGGAGAAAAAGTATCCTCTGACTGGTGGGAAGGAGTGAGGGTGGCCTGGGGAGGGAGCTCCTCCACATTGGAGGAGATGTATCAGCTGAGTACAGCAGGCTGATTGCCAGTCAGAAAAGAGACTTCCAGTCTGAAGGAACAACATGTGCGAATGCACTGAGGCATAAAAGAGGTTAGTATGCTCATGTAATACTGAGCATACTATGAAGGGCACATGTGGGCAGCAATCAGAGAAGAGCTGGTACGGTGGCAGAGAGCAAGGAAATATCAGCAAAGACCAGTGTGCCTGGGTAAAGAAAAGCCTACATGCAGTGAAGAGCTATCAGAGGCATTTAAGCAGGTAAAGGATCCCAATGAATGGAACGCAGAGTCTAAGACATCAAAAAGAATGCTGGTTTTCGCTTGCCAATTTGGCTCCTTAACTGGGCTTTTATGCCTCAAGCCTATGGCTTACTGTATATATGTCCACATAAAGTCTGCTGGCCAATAAGCATGTACTTTTTTTCTTTTTTGGTACTGGGGATTGAACCTGGAGGCACTTTATTATTGAGCTACATCCTTAGACCTTTTTATTTTTTTATTTTTATTTTTATTTTTATTTTTTGAGAAAGAAACAACTTTTATTTAGTTTTTCACATGGCTTTAATTGCTCCAACACTTAGTTGTGTACATGGTGCTGGGATTTGAACCCGGGTCCTCATGCTTGCCAGGCAAGCAATAAAACCGCTGAGCCACCGCTCCAGCCCCAGACCTTTTTATTTTTGATTTTAAGACAGGGCCTCCCTAAATTGCTTAGGGCCTTGTGAATTTTCTGAGGCTTGCCTTGAACTTGTGATCCTCCTGTCTCAGCCTCCTGAGCCACTACCACTACTGTGCTCAGCTGTTTACTTTTTTGAACCCAGAGGCCCTTAGACACTGAGACATATCCCCAGCTCTTTTTATTTTTATTTTTTATTTTGAGACAGGGCCTTGCTAAGTTGCTGAGGCTGGCTTTGCACTTGTGATCCTCCTGCCTCAGTCTCCCAAGCTGCTGGGATTGCAGGTGTGTGCCACTTCACCTGGCTGTTCACTTTTTTTTTTTTTTTTAAGAGAGGAACAGTGAAAGAGAGAATCAATTTTATTCAGTTTTTCATGTGGCTTTCGTTGCTCCGACACTTTGTTGTGTATGTGGTGCTGGGGCCTGAACCTGCATTCTCGCCCATGCCAGGCAAGCACCGTAATTGCTGAGCCACAGCTCTGGCCCTACCCAGTCCTTTCTATATTTTATTTTGAGACAGGTTCTTGCTAAGTTGCTGTGGGTCTCATTAAGTTACTAAGGCCGGCCTCAAACTTTCAATCCTCTTGCCTCAGTCTCCTAAGTCACTGAGATTATAGATATACACCAGTGTAGCTGGCCCCTTTTTAAATTTTTATTTCAAGACAGGGCCTCATTAAGTTGCTGAGGCTAGCCCTGAGCTTACAATCCTCTTGCCTCAGTCTCCCAAGTAGCTTGGATTACAGGTGTGTACCATTGGCCCAACTAGTATTTACTAACAGCGAACTATGCCTTTATCCTGAAGCCATGTCTTGTTGACTTGGGCATTTTAACAGTTGGGATTTGTCTGATGGGCTGTAAGCACTTAGAATGGGATTGTAATCCCTGTAGACAATTGCCTACTACTGTTTCATGATACTAATATTAAAAAATGCAAGATCTGGGAATGTGGTTCAAGAGTACAGTGCTTGGGGAAAAAAAAAAAAAAAGAGTACAGTGCTTGGCCCAGCAATGCTGTATGAGACCCTGTGCTTGATCCCCAGCACAGGAATGAAGGGAAAAAGGGAGGGAAGGAAGGAAAGGAGGGAGGAAAGAAAATGCAAGGTCTGACATTCAATGTCAAATACTGCATTCACATGAACATTCCTCTTCTGGCTGCACTGGGGGAAAAAATCCTTTGGAAACCTCAACAAATCTTTAGATAATGCTAGAAGAGCCCTTGCCTGCAGAGACCTGAGAACTTGCCCAAGTTAACAATAATCTTGTTGATATTAGGCAAGCCATTAAACCTCTCTAGGCTTCAATTTCTTTTAGATGAGCAAAAAATTCCACCCAGTAGGTCCATGCTGAAAGAAGCAATGGTGTGGCAGAGATGGTGGTCAGAGAAGGTTGTCTGGCTGACCATCCAGACACGGGTCCAAGGTTGGTACCCTGGGTGAATATCCTATTTTTTTTGGCCCTTAGGTCTACAAACAGGAATTCATGATACCCAGAGAGGTACAGATGTGCCCTGATGGTTCTGTCCAACTATATGAACTTAGGATTTCCCAAAGGAACTAAAGACCTTTCCTGTTCTTAAGAATCCGGGGTGGGAGTGGGTGGGGAGGATGGGAATGGGGTCTGGAGTAGTGGCTTGGCGGTTATAATACTTGCCTGGCATGCACGAGTACTTGAGTTCTAACCCCAGCACCACATACACAATGAAGTTTCAGAGCAATGAAGGCCATATGAGAAACTAAATAAAATTGATTCTCTTTCTCTCACTGTCCCTCTCTCTTTAAGAAAAAAAAAGGGGGGGGGCTGGAGCGGTGGCTCGGTGGTTACAGTGCTTGCTTTGCATGCGCAAGTACGCAAGTTCAAACCCCAGCACCACGTACACAACAAAGTCTTGGAGTAACGAAGGTCACATGAAAAACTAAATAAAAGTTGATTCTCTCTTTCTCTCACTGTCCCTCTCTTTAAAAAAAAAATTCTCAAGAAAAAAAAAATCCCACGGGGCTGGAGGGGTAGCTCAGTGGTTACAGTGTTGCCTGGCATGCACAAGGACACAGGTTCAAACCCCAGCACCATGTACACAATGAAGTGTTGGAGCAAAAGCCACATAAAAAAACTAAATAAATAATATTGATTTTTCTCTCTCTTAAAAAATTTAAAAAAAAAAGAAAAAGAAAAAAGAATCCCATAACTGGGCGCAGTGGCACACACCTGTAATCCCAGCAACTCAGGAGGCTGAGACAAGAAGATTGCAAGTTCGAGACCAGCCTAAGCAACTTAGCAAGACCCTGTCTCAAAATAAAAAATAAAAAAGGATGGGGATGTGGCTCAGTGGTTAAGCACCTCTAGGTTCAATCCCCAATCCCCCCACCCCCCCAAAAAAAACCCCAGGGCTTGAATTAAGCATCACAATGTGGCTTGTTTCTCTGTGAACATGAACTATGGACTGAAAGGGAAAAGAACAGCCACGGAAAGATTTTTATCGTAGGCAGGGGTGAGTCAAATAAACTAGCCCTGCCTATAACAAAGAACCCTTTCTGGTGACCAAACCAGATTTAGCACTAGTTTTGTCTCACTGATTTTTCACTTTATTTCACTGCCAGCCACTTAATTATTATGTTGGTTTTTAAGCTAAATTTCACTTAGAAAAGAATCATTACTTTTCAGATATGTGGGATGCTTACCAACTCACACCCAATTTAGCTCTGGGAGACACAAGCCTCTTCAGCATCTATTATCAAATGGCTAATACTCAAGAGTGCTCACTCTGTGTGACAGTGCTACACATGACTTCACTCATTTACCCCTCTCTATAACAGTAGGAATTAGAGAGAAAGTATTTCCATTTTATAGATGAGGACATGAAACAGAGACAGTAAGTAACCCGCACAGTTGAAGAGCCAGGTCAGGATGCGAACCCAAGCAATCTGGTTCTAAAGTTTGTGCTCTTAACTGCCACATGATACTGCTTTCATTTCATATAGATCTCATTAGTTTGACTCACAGAGGATAAACTTCATTTTCAAATTCTTAGGGAATTGCCAACCTATTAATTCCTTTCTCCATCATAATTCAGCTATAGTATAAATAAGACATACTATAAAACTATTCAATTTTTCTCCAATCTATACTTAATAGGCATCTTTGGCTAATGCTATCCTTTAAAGATAAAACAAAAACAAAAGCAAAACAAAACAAAAGCTTACCATTGGAACTTGGATTTTTCATATTTGAAGACAACTCATAATTAGTCTGGGATAAGTAAGCGGACTCCTCTTTCACCACTGTCTTTCTCTCTAGAGACACCCAAGACTTGTTCCGACCTGGATTATACCTAGAGAAAAGTGCAGCTCCAGACCTGCTGCTGTAAAGGAGGACTTCTAGGTCAGCCCCTCCAGAGTCTTTCTCCTCACTGTGGGATGGTTCCTCTGAAGGCAGAAGATAAGAGTCTTACCTTCTTATTTTAACCCATACAGGCAATTTTCCAAAACAACCCTGTGTCTGGATTCCTCCCTGCCATTTACAGGAAATGCAGTTGTCATAGCTACTAAGGGAAGGATGTGGGGAAGCAGAGGTAAGAAAAGGCCCCACTTACATCATACCTCTTGGCCAATTCTGGCAATTCATTCAACAATTTCCCCTCCTATGCCAATGACTGGTGAAAAAAATGAAGGGCAAAAGCTCTATAGAAACTGGGGTTGTAAAGGAAAAAAAGAAACAAAACAAACAACAAACAAAAACCCCTGGGTTGCAGCACTTGCTTAGCATGTGTGAAGCCCTGGGTTCAATCCCCAGTGGTGGGATGGGGGTGGAGGGAGCCTTATGATCTTTGACCAAGTTACACTTACTAAAAAGTCACAGATGTCATGGAGATGATTACATGAATAAAGGTGAAATTAAAACTACAAAAGACTCTTTAAAGGAAAAGTCTATAGAAGCAGACAGGGGAGCTGACCTATTCAGGGGTGAGGAATAGCCATTTCCCTGAGCCATCCAGATAAAGATCTGAATGATGAGTAGGAGTTAATTAGGTAAAAAGTGGGTGAGGTGGCATTCAAGGCTGAGGGCACAGCACAAACATAGCTCTTGTAAGCAGGAGAGAGGGTGTGTTTTGGACACTTTGAAGAAGAGCAGTGAAGCTAATATACAGAAAGCAGAGGACACACAGAGGTCAGATGATGGTGTTTCCACTGTAGGCAATGTAAAGGATTTTGGTTTTTGTTTTTTTTTTTAAGAGAAGCAATTTTTATTTAGTTTTTCATGTACATGGTGCTGGGGTTTGAACTCGTGTACCTGCGCATGCCAGGCAAGCGCAATAACCACCGAGCTACTGCTCTACCCCCAGGATTTTGGTTTTTATCTAAGAACATTGGGAAGCTGTGGAAGTGCAGAGGAAGGAGACAATACAGCAAGTTGTGGTCAGATTTCTAAAATATTTTTTAAGACCACATACTCCGGGGCTAGAGTGTGCCTGTCAAGCACGAGGATCCGGGTTCAAACCCCAGCACCATGTACACAACAACTAAGTGTTGGAGCAACAAAAAAATAAAGTTGTTTCTCTCTTTCTCTGTCTCTCTCACTGCCCTTCTCTCTTTAAAAAAAAAAAAAAAAAAGACCAGATACTCCAACCGCTATGGAGAAAATGGATTGGGAGGTGCAGAGTGATTGTGGGAGACTGGGGAAACAGCTTAATGCAGCTGTTTTGGTGAGAGATGATGGTAGCCTGGAACAGACTGCTGGTAAGAGAAATGGAAAGCAGTGAACACATCCAAAGTATAATCTAAGTAGGGTTCAGTGGCAAGTACCTATAGTCTATTCTACCTAGGAGGCCAAGGTAGAACAATCACTTGAGCCCAGGAGTTCAAGGCCAGCTTGGGAAATAAATCAAGACCCAATCTTTAAAAACTAACTATCCAGGTGAGGTAGTGCACATTTGTAATTCCAAGGATTCAGGAGGCTGAGGCAGGAGGATCACAAGTTTGAGGCCAGCCTAAGCAACTCAACAAGACCCTCGGCAACTTAGTGAGACCGTGTCTCAAAATAAAAAGGACTGGGGGTGTAGTTCAGTGGTAAAGCACCCCAGATTCAATCCCCAGTACCTAAATAAGTAAAGAATTGGCTAACTGACGAATCTAGGAAGGAAATTGATAATCTTGGCTATGGAGGATGAAAGAGAAATGGTACTGAGGAATTAAGGTTTCTGTCTTAAGCAATGGATGGATGGTGGTATCATTCCATAAGACAGGCTACTGGACAAAGAGCCAGTTTTAGGGGGATGGTCAAAAGACCAGCTAAGTCTGAGCTTCCTGGAAGACATTCAAATGGACATGCCAGGTTGACAGTAAGACAGATATATGGGTCTAGAGCTTTATAGAAGGGCTGGGGCTAGAGATATTGTTTTCAGGGTCATCTGCATGTGGAAGACAATGGAAGTCAGGGGTATTCATGAGAACACCTATGGAGAAAATAGAGTGCACCTGGAGAAGTGGTACTATCTCAAAGTTGAATAGAGGAGGATATGCAAACTGGAATTACTAAAGAGATGAGAGAAAAACAGGAAAGTGTGGAATGTTACAAAGGGAAGAGAACACTAGAAGAAAACATTTTAAGAGTGACAGGACACCATGACAACTGCTAACACCTATTAAGTCCTAACCATGGTCATGCATTGTGCTAAGGACTGTGAATATATAATTGAGTTTAATCTGCATTTCAACCTTTATAGGCAGAAACATTTCCCATTTCACAGATAAGGAAACTGGCAAACAGGTTAAGCAGTGGACCCATGGTCAGGTGGCTGGTTAAGTGAACCTGGGATATAAGCTCAAGCAGTTTGACTTTGATTCACTTTTTTCTACCACTACAGGTTGAATGTTAATTAACAGAAGCATTTTAATTTTGGACTATTTGCACATGCATGATGAGATATCTTGGGTACGTAAACTGAGTCTAAATGTGAAATTAACTTATGCTTCATATACACCCTATACACAGAGCCTGCAGGTAGTTTTATACAATATTTTTAGTGTGCCTGCCTTTTGACTATGACCAGTCATGTGAGGTCAGGTATGGAATTTTCTACTGGTGACATGATGTTAGCAATCAAAAAGTTTCAGGCTGTAAAGCATTTTAGATTAAGAATGCTCACCTTACAAGGTTTGGGAGGTCATATAGGAGGAAGACTCAAGAGTGGCCAGTGGACAAATTGATGAGGCTGTCCCCTGCAACATTACTCAGGAGACAGAATGGAAGTCAGACTACAGTCCACTGTTAGGGAAACCCAAATGTCTATCTTTTCTTCCTCTGTTAGGCTCCATTCCTCTGTCTAACAGTCAGCCTTAAAGACCTGCTGGCTAGTTGTTTCCTTGGAAACAACAAGCCAACTTTCTGGAGAAGGTCACAGACAGAATCAAAGGCTCAGGCCAATAAATGTGGTAGCAACAGCAGTAAAACAGCAGAGGGCAGGGTTGCCACATCAGGAACACAATGTCAATCAGAGAGGGTTAGTTAACAACACTTATTTACCCTTTAGAGTTCACAAATCTTTGAACCAACACCCTTCAATATTATCTGAAACTATTAGTAGATGGCAGGCAGTCTGAGGAAATGGCCTTGGTGAAGTTAAATGACATGCTCATATTCAGGAATGCCAGGACTCCTGTAAGCAAGGAGTCAGAATGCCTAGGTTCAAATCTCATATATACTACTGATGAGCTCTATGACTTTAAGCAAGTAACTCTTACTTCTCTCTCTCTCTTTTTTTTTGGGGGTGTGTGTGTGCGGGGGGTGGTACTGGAGACTGAACCCAGGAGTGTTCTACCACTGAGCTATATCCCCAGACCTTTTTTATTTTTATTCTGAGATACCCTCTCACTAAGTTGATCTTCCTGCCTCAGCCTCTCAAGTCACTGGAATTACAGGTGAGCACTACTGCACCCAGCCTTACTTCTCCATGTTTTGTTTTGTTTTGGTACTAGGGATTGAACCCAGGGGCACTAAACCACTGAGTTACATCCCCAGCCCTTTTTATTTTGAGATAGGGTTTTGCCAAGTTGCTAAGGCTGGCCTTGAACTTATAATCTTTCTTCTTGCCTCAGTGTCCTGAGTCACTGGGATTACAGATGTATACCACTTGGCCTGGCTTTATTTCTCTCTCTCTCTTTTTTTTTTTTTTTTTTAGGGGAGAGAGAGAGAGAGGGAGTGAGAGGGATGGGGGATGGAGAAAGAAAAAGAGAGAATCAATTTTATTTATTTTTTCATCTGGTTTTTGTTTCTCTGCCATCAGTTGTGTATGTGGTGCTGGGGTTTGAACCCAGGTCCTCACATATGCCATATACCCTAACTGCTGAGCCACTGCTCCAGCCCCTACTTCTCTATTTTTAAAGTAGATTAAGACCAGCACTATATTATTGGGTTAAGAATTAAATGAAATTATGAATGTGAAATGTCAAGGACAGTGTCTGGCACAGAAGACTCAATATATGGTACCTATTTCAATTAATTATGATTCTATTATGCCTGTTTAGATAGAGGTGAGGGTGGGAAAATGAGTGTGGCACCAGCATGATGGAAAGTACCTTCTTGTCTGCCAGCCCATTACACCAGTCTCTGTTTGCTAAGTATGTCACTTCTTCATTGGCCTTTCTGAAGTAATAAATTTAACAGAAATAGTCTGTTGCTTGATGAAGTGACCAGTCTTCAAAGATATTACCAATCATTTCTCATAAGAGGAAGCACAAATTGTCTATGCTCATGATCCTGAGAAAAGGGGCCTTGGCAGTTCTCAGCAACCTTCAGAGTTGAAGTTTTCCCTTTGATAATGCTGTCAGGAACCAAGTCAAGCAATAGGAACCCAGCAGTAACCTTGCTCCTTCGCCAAACACTACAGATGAGCGTGAAGAAACAATTACAAAACTTGTCAAGATTCTTTAGCTTGCCAATTTGCAAAAAGGCCAAGTGACTATTCACAGCTCTATTCTTTATCCTTGGCTACAAACAAGGTGCACTCTAGTTGCTCTCCTGGACTCCCCTGAGAGAGGCAGACAGGCCCAGAGAGCTTTGGAGAGTATGGCTCAAGATTTAGAATCAATGGTACTGTTCAAAGAAAGGAAGCAGAGTCACTTGGAGTTTAAACAGGCCTGTAGGGAAGGTCAGAGAGAGGAAGCAGGGATGGTCAGCTATGTGTCCAGGAGATCAGAAGGATCCTGGCAAATGCCCAACTGCACCAGTACAATTGCCAATTGGGCTATTTCCTGGAGGTTCCTCATCTGGCCTCTATTGCACAGTCCTTGGTTCCAGCATTAAGTGGCTTCTTTTGTTCTGGGCATCTAAGAATGTGGAGGAAGTCTATCAGAGGCAAGATTACGGATATGGCTGCAGATTGGAGGAGGGGATAGTGTAAGAAAGGAGGTGAGGGGAGGAGTTTGGACAAACCCCAGCAAATTCTCCATTCAAGATCTAGTCCCATCCTGTGACAGGAGAACAAAAGGGGAGAAGAAAAGTAACATCCTTTATTGTAACTGTAGGCTAGCTGAGTCAGACCAAGGTTGAAAGAAGAATTAATTTCTCTAAGTAGCACAGAGGGAACATGGTTCAGTGGTTAAATGCCCCTGGATTCAATCTCTGGTACCAAAAAAAAAAAAAAAAAAAAAAAAAAAAAAAAAAAAAAAAAAAAAAAAAAAAAAAAAAAAAAAAAAAAAAGGAAAACAACAGAAACAAATTTGACCATATCATACCGGTTAGATGCCACAGCAAGACCAAGACCCAGCCTCGGAGTTCACTGGGTTTTGATGCTGCTTGTCAGCCTCAGCTGTAAAATAAAAGAGTTGGCCAAAGGCTTTATATATAAGGTATCTTACAACTCTAACACTTTCTGCTCCTATTATACTAAATGTCACAGAGAAGGTAACACTGACTTCCATGGGATGAAAACCGGAGGAACGAAGGCAGTCAGAACCACAAAGAAAATAAGAGGGCTGAGTTAGAATAAAATGGGCAGGAAAATGATGGTTCCTCTTCAGGTCTTTCAGAGATCGGATCTTTCCAGGCCAACCCCGCACATAGCTCCTGCAGGGGTAGGGGACATAGGGAGGCAGTGCTTAAAGGTCAACTAAATTATCTGATATCAACACAGGCGATGCTTTGCTACAACAGCAGTGTGTGGGAGCTGGAATCTATAGCACATGGTGCCTGTCTACTATCTTATTCTCAAAACCTGGGCACTTGAGACCATGGGGGCCAGACATGCCCATCCAGCCTCCAGAGTGGATCGCTCCTCATTCTGCCAATATGGAATGACTGTGGGCCACGTACTGTTTAATGTTCTGGGGAAGACAAAGATAAGCTCCCACCTTTGAAGATTCCAATCTGATGGGAAAAAGGAAGAACCATTTAGTGAGTGACTATCATGTACCAAATGCCTTTGCATATATTATTTCATTCCATAACTCTGAGATAGATCATTAACACACCTGTTTTCTCTTTCTTTCTTTCTTTTTTTTTTTTTTAATTTTGAGGTAGGGTCTTGCTAAGTTGCTTAGGAACTCACTAAGTTGCTGATGCTGGCCTCAAACTTGAAATCCTTCTGCCTTCGCCTCCCTGAGTCACTGGGCCTGGCTAACACCCCTGTTTCCTACATGAGGACACTGAGCCACAGAAAGCAGAAACAAGCCAGACATGGTGGTGCATCCCTGTAATACCAGTGACTTAGAAGGCTGAGGCAGGAGGGCCACAAGTTCAAGGCCAGTCTCAGCAATTTAGCAAGGCTCTGAGCAACTTGATGAGACCCCCATCTCAAAAAACTAAAATGGCTAAGGATGTAGCTCAGTGGTCCCAGGATTCAATCCCAGTACAAAAACAAAAACAAAAATAAAACAACAACAACAAAAAAAACCCAGGAACAAATGACTTTAAAATGTGTGCAATTTTTAAGACACTGAACTGCTTCCAAGCCACCATAATTTAAGAGCTGTAATGAAGTTAACAACAAAAGTAGGAACCTAGGGAAGCATCCTGTGATGAAAAAGAGCTAGTATTATCATTTACATTAAAAACAACCCCGGAGGCACCCATATAATCAGTAGTGCAAACATGGGAAAGTCACTTTCTGGGCCTCAGTTTCCTTATCCATAAAATCAGGGTGTTGGGAGGAATCCTGGAAAGGGCTCCTCTTCTCCCCCAACCCCATCTCTAGCTCCTCATTTGTGATTTTTATACTCTAACCTAGCTTCAAGGGTGCTCTTCTTCTTTGGCACAATCTTCTCCCTGCCCTGACCCACTCCCCGCCGCTGCTGCCCCAAGATTGAAATTCACAAGTCAGAAGCTTGTTTTTGTGCTTTCCAGTACATGAAACACAGCCATGTAGTGTGCTGGTAAAGAAAAGAGGACAGACACACTTACCGGAAGCAAGAACTGTGCCAGGCTTCATTGACAGTCCTATACAACCTCTGACTCAGAGCAACATGGTCCCCACATCCCTGACACCTCCAGGCATCCTCACCTGTACATAAAATAAGATGATCAGAGGCCGAAGTAGCAGGAAGCAAAGAGACAGGATTCCTACCAAGTAGAATAAGACTGAGTTAACAAGGGGCTGGAGCGGTGGCTCAGCGGTTTCGGCGCTTGCCTGGCAGGCACGAGGACCCGGGTTCAAACCCCAGCACCACATACACAACTAAGTGTTGGAGAAACGAAGGCCATGTGAAAAACTAAAATAAAGTTGTTTCTCTCTTTCTCTGTCTCTCTCACTGTCCCTCTCTCTTTAAAAAAAAAAAAAAAAAAAAAAGACTGAGTTAACAAAATCTCATTGAAGGATTATGCCAATGTTCTGCTCAACGTACAGTTTACTTTCCACATGATCTCTGGTAAGCACTTGGAAATCCTCAGCTCCAGACACAGGCAACCCATGGTTTCAAAAGCAATTTCATTGTACTTCTCAAAAATGGCTCTTATTAGGGAGTGGTAGTACATGCCTGTAATCCCAGCAACTCAGGATGCTTAGGCAGAAGGATCATAAGTTTGAGGTCAACCTTGGCAACTGAGCAAGACCCTGTCTCAAAATAGAAAAATAAAAAAGGGTTGGGGATATAGCTCAGTGGTAGAGTGCTCCTGGGTTCAATCTCCAGTCACATAAACACACTCACACACTCTCTCTCTCTCTCTCGTTATTCCTTCTTCTCTTAAAAAAAACCAGCTGTCCCTAGAATTTTTAGTCTTCATTTATAGTTTTGGTTTTTTTTTTTGTTTTTGTTTTTTTTTTTTTTTAAGAAAGGGGACAGTAAGAGAGAGACAGAGAGAATCAATTTTTATTTAGTTTTTCACATGGCTTTCACTGCTCTGAGACTTCGTTGTGTATGTGGTGCTGGGGTTTGAACACGCGTACTTGCGCATGCCAGGCAAGCGCCGTAACCGCTGAGCCACCACTCCAGTCCCTTCATTTACAGTTTTGAGTAGAAGAAACACGAGGGCCTACCCACTTTCAACATGTCCTTCCTATGACTGTTCCCAGCTCATACCCAGAAACCTTTCTTCTCTGGGTTAAATATGCTACTGCCTTTTACTACTTCTCCAATTGCTCATAAAATTAGTCCAGAAGCTCATTCATTCAACCAACGTCACTGATCTTTCCAATACAAAAAACTCTGTATTAAAGGCTGTTAGATAACATTGCCTCTGCTCCTCAAGTAGCAAATCCTTTGGAAAAGAAACATTCTTCCATATTGTAATTTTTCATTTGGATATTATTTCAGAGGTAGAAGTACTATTTAAATTCAGTGAAAGAGGGGCTGTAGTGGTGGCTCAGTGGTTACAGTGCTTGCCTGGCATGTGTGAGGACACAGGTTCAAACTCCAGCACCACCTACACAATGAAGTGTCAGAGCAACGAAGGCCACATGAAGTGCTAAATAAAATTGACTCTCTTTCTCTCTCTTACTGGCCCTCTTTAAAAAAAAAAAAAAAGTAAAAAAAAAATTCAGTGAAAGAAAAGTTTTGGAGGCTGGAGTGGTGGCTCAGAGGTTACAGCACTTACCTGCCATGCATGAGGGGACGGGTTTGAACCCCAGCACCACATACACAACTAAGTGTTGGAGCAATGAAAGCCACATGAAAAACTAAATCAAACTGATTCTCTGTCACTGTCCCTATCTTAGCAAAAAAGGAAAAAGAAAAGAAAAGAAAAAAGAAAGAAAGAAAAAAAAGTTTTGGGTATAAAAAGGAAAGAAAAACATACAATGAATGCTTCTTATTTGCCAAGAACTGTGCTAAGTGCCTTCACAGACCCAATCTCATTTAATCCTCAAGACAATCCTGTGCTACAAATATCATCATCCTCATTTAACGGATGGGAAAACTGATGCTCAAAGCCAGGGAAAGGGTAAGAGCCAAATGGAAGATCAAGCATTCAAACTCAGTTCGAGCTCATTTGAAAATTTCTGCTCTTTCTACTCCACGATAATAACTCCTATTCACTGGAATAAGGGGCTAGGAAAATCTCTGCAGAGGAAGTGGAAACATGAGCTGAGACTTGAAAGATGAGGAAGATTTACTAAAGACTGAGAAAAGGTATCCCAGGGATGTATGGGCTAAGCGATCAGCATGGACAAAACCACAGGGTTGATCCATGTCCCTCTGAAAAGGAGGTACACTACACAAAACACAATACTTTTGGTGTGGTTCAGATGCCAACTGCTTGAAATAAAGCAGGCAGCTGAGATCAAGCTATGGTACCTGACTCAGTCCTAGAAAGAGAGACAAGGTTGTTACAAAACTCTCTTGTGCACTCTGTATGCAGCTTTGTTCTCTTTGGGTAACTCCAGACTGCCACAAGCACAGTGACAATCACTGAACCCTGTTTCACAGGCACAGGGGCCATGAATAGACAAAGCATGGCTCCAGGCACTCCAAGATTGCTCAGCACCATTCTAGGGCAGCTAGTATACACACAGTTTTCCTCCTTGTAACCCAGAGCAGTTGAACAAGTTAACAAATTTTAAAATTCACTCCGTTCCATTAGTTCCTTAGTGATGGGACATGTATATGTCCATCAATCATTCTTTCAGGATCTAAAATTCTGACTCTCAAGAGGGGTCTTTCTGCCTTTTGGGTGGCAAAATGGCAGTGGTCAAAGAGTACTCAATCATTCTGAAAAATTCCAGAATAGAAAACCTAAGAGGGGCTGAAGCGGTGGCTGGGCGGTTACTGCACTTGCCTGGCATGCGCAAGTACGCGAGTTCAAACCCCAGCACCACGTACACAACAAAGAGTCCGAGGAATGAAAGTCACATGAAAAACTAAATAAAAAATTGCTTTTCTCTTTCTCTACCACTGTCCCCTCTTTCTTTAAAAAACAAAAACAAAAACAAAAACAAACAAACAAAAAAGAAAACCTAAGAGAGGCTGGGTGTAGTATCCATGCCTATAATCCCAGTGGCTTTGCAGGCTGAGGCAGTCAGCCTCATCAACTCCTCAAGGCCCTAAGCAACTTAGCAAGACCCTGTCTCAAAATAAAAATTAAAATGGGCTGGAGATGTGGCTCAGTGGTTAAGAGCTCCTGGGTTCCAATCCCCAGTACTTAAAAAGAAAAAGAAAATCTGAGAGACATCTGAACTAGGCTCAAGTCAGATTAGACATTGGGCAAAATGATTAATTAGTGAGAAGATTCTGTGTGTGTGTACATACATATGTGTGCATACACCAGGTTCTGGGGATTGAATCTAGGGATTCACAAGCACTAGGCAAGTACTCTACCACTAAACTATACCAAGTGAGAGGGCTATTTGTCTGTTTTTATTTGTTTTTTAAGAGAGTAAGAAAGAGAAAGACAGAATCAGTTTTATTTATTTTTTCATGTGGTCTTTATTTCTCTGACACTTAGTTGTGTGTGTGGTGTTGGGGTTCAAACTCAGGTCCTCGCTAAGCCACTGCTCCAGCCCTTGTTTCTTTTTGCAATATTGGGGACTGGACCTATGAACCTAGGGGTGCTTTACCACTGAGCTACATCTCCTGTCTCAGGCTCCCAAATTGCTGGGATTACAGGGGTACACCACCATGCCCAACTGTGATGAGTTTTCCGCCCCCCCCTTAGGGAGAGAAGGAGAGAAAGAGGAAGAGAGAGAGAGAGAGAGAGAGAGAGGAATAGAGAATCAATTAATTCATTTATTTCTTCATCTGGTCTTTGTTTCTCCAACACTTAGTTGTGTACGTGGTGCTGGGGTTTGAACCTGGGTCCTTGCACACGCCAGGCAAGTGCTCTAACCACTGAGCCAGTGCTCCAGCCCTCTGAGTGGGCTTGTAAATGAACACATACATACAAATGAATTTTCTAAGTTATAAAGTACCTGCCTGAAACATTTTTTGAACCCTTACTTTTAGGGACTATTTATGAGCTTATCTCACTCCATCCCCAGCAAATCTCATCTTAAAGTCACACCTTGTTTCATATTTTAAAATTTTCAACCCAAAAGGAAAAATGTCTAACCTGATCACCCACTACTCAATAACTCAACATTTTGGTTTTGAATAACTTCTGTTTCCAAAATTCAAGAAGGATCAGCACTTTCCACTATGAGGATATTCAAGAGAAGTTGTTATTGCCACTCCCTGTAGAGACTGCCCTGTTTTCTCCGGTCTTGAGAAACCTCAGAACCATTTCGTCAACACTTATTTTAGTACCTGTTCTGTGTTAAACTCAAGAAATGCAAAACCCCGTGTTACAGCCACTTGGTTCCACCTTCTGTCTCTCTAGTCCTTCCCTATCCTTTGCCCTGACCCTATTTCAGATCTTTGGCTGCTTTTCCTTGTCTACTATACAATATTAGTACCTCCTAGAAGATGAAAACTTTCAGTTACCTCCACCCACTCCCTTCTGCATTATCTCCTTGTTATCAGTAAAATAAGCTCAAGTCTTCCTATCAAAATCAACTCTGAACCCCATTTTCTCCTCTAGCTACCACCCTTGCTTATCCCCTTCATAGCCACACCTACAAAAAGCTGTCTACACATCAATGCCCTCATTTCCTCATTTCCCACTTACTGCACAATCCACTGCAATTTGGTTTCCACCCCCACCATTTCTCTGAAGCTGTCTCACCAAGGTCAACAGTGGCTGCTTATTGCTAAATTCAATGGACATGCTTCAGTCATTCTTTCAGCAAATATTTATCATATGCCAACTATGCGTCTAACATTGTGTTGGAGAGAGAGCAGCAAACAAGGGAAAGATTAGACACAGAGCTAATGTTAAACAATAATGTAATTATAGTTGGGGCAAGTAGTATGAAGGCGATATCAAGTTCATATAACTAGGAAAACAAGGTTGGGGCAAAGATATTCCTTGAAGAATTTATTTCCAAACTGAGCTCTGAAAGATGAATATAAATTAAGTAGGCAAAAAAGGGGAAGAGAAGGACAACAACAGAAGGGTGTGCACACAGGCCCTGAGGCCGGAACAAAAATTCCTCACTCATCATTAAAGTTGGCTATTGTTCTCATGAAAGGACTAGGGGTACCAAGTCTGGCCCCTTCACTGCTACGGACCTTAAAAGGAATGAATGGCTTTCACAAGGTGATTCCCCAAAACCATTATTTCTCCTCGTTGCTTACAAAGGGATGCTCTAGTTATACTTCACCTATTTTGTATTCCTACCACACACATTCATGTTCTTGCACCCTGACATGACATTCACACCTCCTGCTATTCATTACATTTAGCATACTTTCCCCATTTCCCCCCTTAATTAGGTTTCTTCCTTGATTATCTCCAAAGGCAGGAAATGTTTGCTCCATTTTGTCTACTCCATTCTATATCATTTGTTCTTAGTGTGAGTATGTGCTCTGCCACTGAGTTACATTCCCAGCCTCTATTTTTTTCTTTTCTTTCCTTTTTTTAATAGGGACAGTGAGAGAGAGAGAAAGAGAGAAACAATTTTTATTTAGTTTTTCATGTAACCTTCGTTGCTCTGAGACTTTGCTGTGTACATGGTGCTGGGGTTTGAACTCACGTACTCGTGCATGCCGGGCAAGCACTGTAACCACCAAGCCACTGCCCCAGCCCTCCCAGCCTCTATTTTGACCCAGGGTCTTACTAAATTGCTGAGGCTGGTCTCGAACTTGTGATCCTCCTGCATCAGGATCCCGAGTCACTGGGATCACAAGCCTGTGCACAGCACCTGGCTTGTTTGTTTTTTAATTACTGTATTTCATCACATAATTGTTGCAGTTTTTTTTTCAGTCCCAAACTTGGTTTATAACCTTTTATCACATAATCATGGCATGGTATAATTCTGTTTATCACATTGCTTAAAAGCTAAACAGCAGGAGCTGGAGCGGTGGTTCGGCAGTTATGGCACTTGCCCAGCATGCGCGAGTAAACCAGTTCAAACCCCAGCACCCACGTACACAACTAAGTGTCAGAGCAACAAAAGCTATGTGGAAAACTAAATTAAAATTGATTCTGTCTCTCTCTCACTGTCCTTCTCTCTTAAAAAAAAAGAAAAGAAAAGAAAAGCTAAACAGCAGTAATGTATTCACTAGTGGCATATGGATGCACATTTGTCTTCTCAAGCACTGTAGTGAGCCTTGAACTCTGAGTGCACGCATTGTCACTATAAGCTGACTTGCGTGGTTTACAGCGTTGCAGTACTAATGGTAAACACATCTTCTGTGCGTGGTGCTGAGGATGGCACTGTCAGATAATGAAATCAATGATAGTAGTGCAGAATCTCTGGACACAGAAGACTAAATTTTTTAAGTCCATACTTCATAACACTGTACTAAAATTTTCTCAAGTGTAATATTTTGACAATAATGCATAAATAAGTGACAACTAATACACTGACATTTTTCCCAGACCAGAAAAATGTTTGTTAAACTGTCATGAAGTAACGTTCACCAGTTTGCACAATTCAATTTTAATGCATATTCATGAGTATTCCATGCATCCTAATCTTAGACCTAAGACAGTTTAATAACAACTGATTTTAAGTAACACAAGCACAATTTCTAGGGGGCAGTACTGGGGATTGAACCTAGGGGTACTTTACCACTGAGCTAGATCCCTAGTCCGTTTATTTTTTATTTTGAGACAGGTTGTCACTAGATTGCTGAGGATCTAAGTTGCTGAGGCTGGCCTTGAACTTCCCATCCTCATGCCTGAGCCTCCAAGTCACTGGGAATACGGGTGTGCACCACCATGTCCAGCAATAGTTTTTTTTTTTTTTTAAGTATAAGTATAAGCTTCATGGGCTGGAGCAGTGTCTCAGTGGTTGGAACACTTGCCTGGCAGGCATGAGGAGCCAGGTTCAAACCCCAGCACTACATATACAACTAAGTGTCTAAGAAACAAAAGGCCAGATGGAAAAATAATAAAATGTATTCACTGAAGAAAAAGAAAAAAGAATAAGCTTCATGTACTGATCACATCCCACTTTTTTGCAAAAAAAAGAAAAAAAGACATACAATCTGCAATAATTACAAAGTGAAATATTATACGGTTCACCCTGCATGTTTCTGTCTCTTTCAATCCCTCTCACTCAGCTTTTCTCCCCCTCTCCCAGCTCTACGGAGCAAGAACTGCTTCATCTTTATATCTCCATCCTAGGACAGAGTTGGTGCAGAACAAACACTCCTTTGGAGGCAAATCCAACTGCAAGATATAAAAAGGAATTTCCAGTGAGACACAGTAGCATGTGCCTACAGTCTCTGTGGTCAGGAGGATGAGGCAGAAGGATCACTTGAGACTAACCTGGGCAATGTAAGGAAACCCCATCTCAAAAACAAACAACAACAAAAAAGTAATTTCCAAAGATAAGCTCCAAATGTCAGGAGGGATGATTCCACTAGAGCAAACAAATGTTCTGGCTCCCAGGATGACCACATATGGGTGGACAAACCTGGCTTATTTCTCTGTTATACATTCACATTGCTTTTCTGTTAGTACTTTGGCAAGGATAATCACCCAGAACCCTCAGCTCCATTAGCCCAGAACTCTTCAAGAGAACATTCTTGAGCTCCTTTACAATACTGAAAGTCAATGATCCTGATTCTCTTACAACCTCTATTCTAGGAAATGTAAGAAAAATGTAGGGGTTGGGGATTTAGCTCAGTGGCAGAGCGCTTGCCTAGCATGTGCAAGGCCCCAAGTTCGGTCCTCAGCCCTGGAAAAAAAAAAAAAAGAAAAATGTAATAGTGTGTAGTCTGTGAAGCTCAATGGAAGATCAATCCATAATCTAGTCTGTCTGGGAAGTTCTTCCTCTAGGAAAGGAGCCCACTGCAACAAGCTGTTCACCTCTCCCTCTACAGTATTTACCTCTTATATCTCCAGACTTAACAAGTTATTGATCATCAGAGTCCAGAAAGGGTGCCTGATAAATATACACAGCAGCCTCAAACAATAAGGGCTCTTTATTAGGTATTTAATAAACAGAAAGTTGTTCCTCCAACTATTATTAGAGTGTGTTGCTTTTAAGAAGTGATAAAGCTAGGAACAGTAGCACACACTGTAATCCCAGCAACAGGGAGGCTGAGGCAGGAAGATCCCAAGTTTGAGGCCAGCCTCTGCAATTGAAGTGGATCCTTAGCAACTCAGACCTTGTCTCAAAATAAAAAATAAAAATGGCTGGGGATGTAGCTCAGTACAGTATACTCCTGGATTCAATCCCCAGTACTAGAAGAAAGGGGAAAAAAGAAAGGTGGGTAAGTGTACACCACAAAAAAAGGAGAGAACCTCAGCAAATGGTTCACTACAAATATTTTCACTTTCAGGATCTTCTGAAATCTCGGTATAAAATATATTCACTTTAAGGGCTAGAGTGGTGGCTCAGTGGTTACAGTGCTTGCCTGGTATGCCTAAGAATGCGAGTTTGAACCCCAGCACCGTATACACAACGAAGTGTTAGAGCAAAAAAAGTCACATGAAAAACTTTCTCTCTCATTATCCCTCTTAAAAAAAAATATGTGTGCTTCTCTTTCCCAACTTCAAAACTCACAATGTGATCCTCAATCTGCAAATGGATCAACGCAAAGGTCTTCACCTTCAGGTTCTTTTGAATCTTGGTATAAAATATATTCACTTTATATAAATAATTGGCAGCATGACCCTCAAACTCTGTGAATGCACTCAGATAAGTGCTAGGATGACAGGATGGTAAAGATGAAGAGCCTTTAAAATAATCTATTCTTGGGGCTGAGAGTTTTGTGCACTTTAGCATCCCTAAACCCAACACTAACAACACTAAAAAAAACCCCAAAAAACAGTCATTTCATTTTTTTTTTTTTGGAAAGAAAAATGGGCTTGGAGAAAAAGAAAGTTGTCTCACAATCACAAAGCTAGTGAAAGCTGGTCCTGCAGCTGTACTTTCACTGCCCCGTGCAACCTCAGACAAGTTAAGATTTGTTGAAGACCACACAGCTATTTGGTGAAAGGGTTCAGCTTGTTGCCCCAGCTCAAAGCCAGTGCTTACACTCACTTTAAACTTGGTCTAAGTCGGGTTTCTGCAAACTAGTCCTTTTCAGACTTCAAAGTGGTGAGAAATTCCCAAGCACTGAGAACTCATGAGACCCTAATGCCTATCCTGAACCAAAACTACAGAACCTATCCTTTCATATGAGAAAATTCTTTGAAGCTTCTCATGTTTCATTAGACAATGAGAACCAGGAACAAAACCCAGTCAATTCAGTATGGTTAACTGCTGGGCCCCCTGAGAACTGGCAGGTCAGGTATATAAATCCCATTTGTTTCAGGACAAAACAGGAAACAGATGGGTAGGGCAGCAGCTCTGGAGAACAGCCAAAAGAAAAAGATCACATTTTAATCAAGTGACTACCAAAAAGACTAACACTGATGATTAACATTCCTCTAGACACTCTCTCCCTTGTATTCCAAAGGGTTACAGCTTATCAAATATTACCAAAGGGAGTGTCTCAAGAAAAATGATTAGATGATTTTTTTTGAGAGAGGGACCGAGAGAGAGAAAGAGAGAGAGAATCAATTTTATTTAGTTCTTCATGGCTTTCACTGCTCTGAGATTTTTGTTGTGTACGTGGTGCTGGGGTTTGAACTTGCGTACTTTTTACTTGCCAGTCAAGCAGCGTAACCGCTGACCCACTGCTCCAGCCCCTGATTAGATGATTTTTTTTTTTTTAAAGATAGAATTAGTTTTATTTTTCATGTGGCCTTTGTTGCTCCAAGACTTTGCTATGTACGTGGTGATGGGGTTTGAACCCATGTACTTGCACATGCCAGGCAAGTGCTGTAACTGCTGAGCCACGGCTCCAGCCCCTGATTAGATGATTTTTAAAGGAGCTTCTGAACTTCACTGGAATTTTTATTTTTTTGCAAAAGGAAGCATCAAATGATTCCCTCTAGCTCTGAGTCTGTGACACTAAACCAGGGGCCTCTCATTATTCAGGCAGACATAGGCATCTCAGAAAGTTTCATTTTTACTGTCTTCTTCCTTTAACTCCTTAGTTTATTAGAAAAAAATTGTGTAGGTCAAGCAAAAGAACTGGAGTTAAGAGCTGGGTTTGAAACCTGGTTGTTACCTTTTGCCTCTGGGTCCTTTACCTTGGGCAATTCATCTAATGTCCTAATCTTGAAAAAGAAGATAATACCACCTCCCTTATGAGATTATCCAGCAGATTAAAGGAAACAACACAGGGCTGGAGCGGTGGCTCAGTGGTTACAGCACTTGCCTGGCATGCGAAAGTACGAGAGTTCAGGTCCTAGCACCACGTACACAGTGAAGTCTCAGAAACTCACAAGCCACATGAAAAACTAAATAAAAATTGCTTCTCTCTTTCTCTCACTGTACCCTCTTTCTTAAAATAAAAGAAAAAATGTAATAGATATGAAAATACCTCCAGCAGTGCCTGGCACTTGGCTGGACCAATCTATGAGTTATTCTTTTCCTTCTTGCATATACATCTAGGAGGTTAGCCAGGGAAAAGATTGAGCTGAACAGACAGACTAACTTCTGAAATCTCAAGGGAATGTTTTCAAAACAAACCAGCATTTTATCTTATTTGTGGTAGTGAGTATTGAATCCAGGTGTGCTTCACCACTGAGCTATTTTTATTTCTGATTTTGAGACAGGGGCTTGCTAAGTTGGTGAGGCTGGCCTCAAACTTATGATCCTCTTGCCTCAGCCTCCTGAGTTGCTGGAGTAACAGGCATGCACCACTGCACCCAGACTGGCAATTTTTTTCTGTATGCTACATGCAAGGTACAGAATAGGTCAGCAAATAGTGGGGCCCTGAACATGTAGAGAAATGACAAGTCAGAGAGATGCCAGGGGAAGGGCAAACTCTTTATAGTCATAATACACACTACCAAAAGACAAATGAGACAGAGAGTTCCTGTGGCTTTCAGGCTCCCACTTCTAACTATGAGCTGACTTTGCTGTGAATGAGTAGGCATTTTCTTATCTGGGGAAAGGCTTGCAAAGAATCTCTTTATCAGAGGATTAGTTGCTCAATTCATATATTCTCATATAGAAGTTCTCTACCTGACAAAAAAACTACCTGAATCTTTATCATGTGCCTGACAATTCTAAGCACTATTTAAGTATGAATCAATTGAACGTGAAGATCCCATGGGATAAGGACTAGTTAGGTTAGACTCCAAAGTCTATGTCTTCACAAATTAAACTTTCTTTTCTGATCAAACAAATTAAAGGCAGAAAGATCCCACAGGGTGAAAGGTTCGAATAATTACTTTTTTTTTTCGAATAATACTTCAACGGATGTATGCAATGGTTTCATGTTCTAGCCATTATTGGATGTAAACTGATAAGTAAAAGAGTAATTCCTGCTACTATATAAAGAAAGGTCAAGGGTAAGAAAGAAAATAGATTTGGATATGATTGCTATAACTCTAGGTCCTCTCACCGAAATGCCTACACGAAACTAATGCCACCCCTCCCTAATATGCCCTTGAACCCTACCTCTCTCCAGGTTACTTCCTGAATCAGAAGCCAGCCCTGGGCTAGGAATTAGCTAAGTCTCCAGAAGATGCAGAAACCCACCATGAATACAGAAAGCCATACAGTCCTTTAAACTGATAGGTTTTTAAATTTTGTGATTCTCTTGGACCCTCCATCCCATACAGGGTCATCCAAGTTATCCTGCCTTCTCCATGTCATGAGGCATCTCCTACTGGTCAGTGCCTTCTCCACTCTTACCAGAAACAATTCAACCTAACAGTCCTCTGTACCATCTCCATTGGTGTCCTGGGCCCACATCATGACTTTATGACTCTAAATCCATGGTGTCTACTGTAGACTGGAAAATTCCACAATCTTCAGCCTGGCATTAAATCCTACACAATGTGACTTCACTTCAGCCTTACCTTCTGCTTCCTGTGACTCCCCTAATTCCTAATCATTGATTCTACCATACATATCAATTCACCATCCCTTATGAGGCATCTGAAATTCCCTACCTTTGCATCCTACTCGTATAGTTTATTACTAAGTTATCGTCCTTCCCATTTTTTTAAAACCTATTTAAGATTTCTCAGATCTTTAGGGATGGGAGTATAGCATGTGCTCAGCATATGTGACACCCTAGGGAGTGAGGGAGGGAAACAAGGAAGGAAAGGAAGGAAAAAAAATATCTATCCCCTGACTGAAACTGAAACCACCCAGGGCACCTTGCTATTCTTCAAAAATGTCAAGCACAAGACTGGGTGTGGTAGCACATGCCTTATAATCCAACCTACTCAAAAGGCCTAGGTAGGAGAATCCCAAGTTAAAGGCCAGCCTTAGCAACTTAGTGAGACCCTATCTTAGAAACAAATAAAAAAAGGGGGTGGGGGCATGGTTCAGTGGGAAAGAGCCCCTGGGGTCAATCCCTACCAGTTAAAAAAAAAAAAAGTGAAGCATATATCCTGACTACCCACTGCTCCTATCTCCTCACCTTACTTAATTTCTCTTCAAAGCATTTTCCTTCATTATGATACTCATATATTTACTATTATCCATCTTTCCCCACCAGAACACACATTCCATGAGGGATGAGATCTATTTTATTTTTTTCCCTGCTGCATCTCCCAGGGTCAAAAACGCTTGGCACATAGTAGGTACTCAACATACATTTGTGGAATAAATGAACAGAATTTCACCTTTGAAATTCAATAACGTTATCACAGACAGGTCTTACCATAGTCATTTGTCTGTTTTTATTCTTAATTACTCTAGCTGGACAGTGAATTTCTCAAAAACACAAATCATACATTTCCACAAATATTTATTAAGGACTTACTATGTGCCAAACTTCTTATATCTCAAAGTAGCCTGGAATAATGGAAAGAAAACTGAAGACGATCTACATTAGTTCTAGCTCTACCACTAGTGGAGTGATCCTGGGCAAGTCCACTTTTCCCAGAGCTTCAGGTTTTTCAAATGTAAAGCAAAGAGATCACATTATCTTAAAAGTGTCTTCTGGCTCTGGCATCTGTTAAAGTTTATGAGAGGTAAAACTTGGCCCAGCCCAGTCCGGTAGACATCACAGGTAGACTCAGTAAATATTTGATTTCTTTGTTGTTGATACTCCTGTTACACAAGAGGAATCTAAGGTGTCTTGGAACATAATTGGAACAGAATAACAAGTAAAAGATTAAGCCCCACTTCCTTCTCTGACTCCCCAGTTAACCTCATTCTGATGTTTGTAATATTGAGAGGATGAAGCAGTAAACTTGAAGTTATATGAACTTCAGGAAATATGAACTCTGATCACCTATTTGCCTATGGAACCTTGAAAAAGTCATTTCAGGGCCTTAGTCTCCTCACTCACTTAAATAAATAAAAAAAAGCCATTTTTAGGGCTAAAGCTGTAGCTCAATGGTAGGATGCTTGCGTGGCCTGTGCAAAGCCCTGGGGTTCAATCCCTAGCTTCCCCCCCCCCAAAAAAAAAACACCAAAATTTGTTCTGGACTTATTCTAATTCCTCAAAGGCATCATGTGTGTTCCTTCTTCAGGGATATTTTATGTTGTTCCTGCTGCCTGAAATGTTGTCCTTTTCTTTTTCAGACTTTTACTTAACCTCAGGGGTCAGCATAAGCTTGCTTTTTAAAGGCAAGTTTTCCCTATCCATACCCCTAAACCCTGGTGCACTCAATTGTTTATCTCAACTATTAAAGCACTTATCTCAGTTGTTAACTTATTTATTACCCATCTCTAGCACTATAAGCACTACAATGGCAAGGACTACGTCCTTTCTGTTCACCACCACACTCCTCAGCACTTACCTAAATGCACACCAAAGTATATAACAAATATTTGAATGAATGAAAGAATGCATAAACTAATACATAAAGCCTCTATAGAAGGCCTTTTTATTCTCTCTGAGGAAACAATTAAAACTATTTCACTCTAGGAGCCAAGAGTGATGGTGCATGCCTGTAATCCCAGCTACTTGCATGGCTGAGGCAGGACTGCAAATTGGAGGCCAGTCTGAGCAATTTGGTGAGACCCTGTCTCAAAATTTAACAGAAAGAGAGGAAAAAAAAAAAAAAAAAGCAAGCTCTGGAGGGTGTAGCTCAGTGGCAGAGCATACCTGGGTTCAATCTCCAGTATTGGGGAGGAGGGAAGATATTGTACTCTAGGGTTGGGGGCAGCTCAGTGGTAGAGAATATGTCTTGTAGGAGCAAGGCCCTAGATTCACCACAAAACAACAAAAACTACTGCACTCTTAAATCTTTCACAAGTTTCTGAGAATTAAGGTTCAGGACATGGAACCTACATTACAGAGAGATTACAAAAAGTCACTGGAAGCCTGGAGTGGGAGTGCATGCCTGTAATCCAAGCAGCTAGGGAGGCTGCGGCAGGAGGACTGCAAGTTCAAAGACAGCCTCAACAACTTGGTGAGGCCCTAAGCAACTCAGCAAAACCCTGTTTCAAAAAGTAGGCGAGGGGTGGGGGAGTGGGTGGACTGTGGCTCTGTGGTTAACTGTCCCTAAATTCAAACCTCAGTAGCACCCCTCCTAAAACAATATCACTGGAAATTATCTGAGGGGAAGAACTCTGGAAGAAAAAAAAAAATTAAAGGAAGGGACAGAAGTCATTTCCACTCCCAGATCTCTCTCTAGAAGGCTATGATCACCAATGCAGAGAAAAATCCCATGCTCCCATGCTCAGGAAGTGACCCACTGGTGGCCTGGTCCTTGTATTCAGGATGGAGGAAGTGACTGTCCACAGGCCAAAAGGCAGGAAGCAGGGACAGATATCCAGTCCCCCTCACCCCCCACCATTCTTTCCTGGCCCCTCTTGCAAGCTTTTGGAAGCTAACTCTCATGGACTCCAGAGGCTGGGCCATTCACACAGGTGGCTGGGAAACAGGGTTCCTGGTGCCAAGGGACAGGCAGAGAGGGCAGGAAGCTACAGGGTGATGGGTAGGTGGCTGGGAAGGGGCTCAGGCCCAGCTAATCCAACTCTGATGTTACCTTTCACCCTCAGAAAACTCTTCTTTCCAGGAGGTGTCTAGCCATATCCTTCTAGTGTCTCAGGGAGCCCAAGGGAAGACTCCGGAGAGGACTCGGAACCCCAGGGGACTTGCTTTTCCCACCAAAAGCAAAGAACTCAGGAAGAAGGGTCCAGTCTCTCCCTACCCCTAGTCTGTGTCCTAAACCTCATTTGAGTTCACACTCCTCTATTTCCTGCAAACAGTTCTAGGACCCCAAGAGATCTCAGGAACCAAGGCAGCGCAGCCTTGGGTCTTGGAGGGGAAGTCATACCTCCTCCACTTCCCACAGAAAACCCAGAACCTGGGATCTCCTAATTGTCCTAAAACCTAGAGGATCCTGTACTCTTCGTATTCCGCAGAGTCCTCGCTGCAAGGGAATCCTTGAAACCTCAACTTCTTTGGAAAGGGGTTTCATCTAGGAACCTGACCCGGCTAGATCCCCACAAAATAGCCAGAATCCCTTCCTCCCGGGGCCCTCCCATCTCAGGAAGCCGCCCTACCCGCCAGAGGCTGCTAGTTCTCAGTCTTCCGGAAATCTCCACTCCCAAATGCCAGAGCCCAAGACCTCCAAGGCCCCAGGGAGCGTTGTGCCCACCTCCTTCTGAGGACCCCGGAACCACAAGGAGCTAATCAGCCCGACACCTCCCCCAAGAGATTGCCTCCCCCCCAGAGACTGCTGATTCCCCTCAGGCGCCAAGGGCCCAGGGTTTGGAGATAACAGCGGGATGGGGCGGCGCAACCCTTCCTTACCCGCCAGAGTGGCCATAGTCCCAGGGGAGTGAAAAGAAGAGGCGGTTGCTGCAGGAGCGCCCCGCAGCTCCCACCGCCTCCACCGGCGTGGACCTCTGCCCCCAGGCGGGAGCAAGATGCACCGCCTACGGCGCCCGGGGAGGACCAAACCGCACCTGGCACCCGGGCCCGCCTGCCGACGCCCCGCCCCGCCCCGCCCCGCCCCCACCAGTTCCCGCCCCTGACTAGGATCCACAACATCTCTGGCGCCCCCTAGTGCGAGCGCCGTCCTTCCTAGGTGCTTTGACAAGGGTCGTTATGCATAGGCGAGGAAGTCTCTTGGTGCCCATCTAGGCCAGTTTCTTCATTTTACAGATGGGAAAGCTGACGGTCAGAGGGGACAATTTCAGCTACTTCAAAATGGCCCTGCTCATTAGGTGCAGAGCTTGGATGAGAATCCTGATCACTTGACTGCCAGTGGAAGGCTCTTTCCAGTAGAGTATTAGTAATTAGTCATATGAATATGGGGAAGTCAGGTCTAACCCTGAAATAGCTTTGGGACGGGGTTGTTGAGGGTGGACTTTCCTTAGAGACTTCAAGCTCAAGGAAATACACTTCTCTGCCATTCAGAGTAAGCTGATATAGGTAACGTCTTTTGCAAGGGTAGTATGGAGGTGGCCTAAGGAACATTCCAGAAGTCAATCTTTAGCAAGACGAAGTAGGTTATAGCCTTCCATTGTATCTGTGGGGGATCCCTTCCAGGACTCTCCTGGGACACCAACATCCTTGGATGCTCAAAATGCTTATATAAAATGGCATAGTATTTGCATATGACCTGTGCACAATCCCTATATCCTTTAAATCATCTCCATTTTTAAAACCTATTACTATGCAGATGCTATAACATAGTTGTACTATGTTGTTCCGGGAACAATGACAAGGAAAAAAGCCTGTACATTTTCAGTAGAGACAGTTTTTTTCCGTGAATATTTTTTTAAAAGAAAGACAGGAAGAAAGAGAATCAACTTTATTTTTTCATCTGGCCTTTGTTTCTCCGACATTTAGTTGTGTATGTGGTGACGGGGTTCAAACCCAAGTCCTCATGCATGCCAGGCAAGTGCTCCAATCACTGAGCCACCGCTCTAGCTCCTTCCCTGAATATTTTTGATCCTGGGTTGACTGAATCCACTGATAAGGAACCATAAATACAGAGTGATGTATATGGAAAATTACCAGAAATCTCTCATGTAAGCCGGACAGTAAACCCTCTACTCACTGTTTCGAAGTCTATTGACTCAGGTCCTTTATCAGAATCCATTGACTCCAGACCCTTATCAGAAAATCACTCTATCAAAACTCCTGTTTTAATCGGACAATTCAAACGTTGATCTTCTACCCCCTCATTCCCTCTATACCTACTCCAGGCTGTAAGCGGCAGGTGGGTCCTAGACTCCACTGCAGCCCCCCAACAGATTTCTCCTGAATAAACTTGTGTTACTGTTGAGCGGTTCTCCTTTCTCTTTCTTTCCTTCTCATTTGTCTCTTTCCTTACATAACGGTGCCAAAACCTGGGAAGGGAAGAAAGAACTTACATTCCCACCCATCTTCCTCCTTCCAATTCTGCCTTAATTTTCATATGTCCCTCTTTACTTCCCCTTCATACAAGATGTGAGATTCAGAGCACCCTTCAAGTTCGCTACGGCTAAACGGCAGCTGGTGTGCAACCTAAAATCAATCCTCTCCAGGGATGAGATTTTTGCAGCCTTATTGCTTCGTGAATGGAGGAAGAGCTTTTCTGAGCTCTTTGTGTCCTCTGAAAACCTCATTTCTGTCTCTCCCCTCTTTCTGTCTGGCCAGACCTCCAGATCATAGATTTACTCTTCATTTTGTCACCACAGGCAACACTGGTCATACTGATCATCTCACCAGAGAAGACGCTGGGTCTCTTGCAGAGGCGCCCTTCTAGAGACCTCTCATTTCTGGACCCCAGGGGTCCTCACCTTGGGACTGGAATTGGGCACGCCCACTCTCAAGTGATCTCTCTCTGACCCCGGGTAGCAAGAAATAAACAGAGGATGCTTTGTTTTCTCCTGTTACCTCTGTCACACCTCTCCATTACTCAATGGCTCAGATTTGGAATTCAGGACCTTTTATCCAAAAATACTAACAGATCTTGATGACTTCCTACAATGAAATGGCAAATGGTCTGAACTGGGACTGGTGTTTCAAGGTTCCCACCAAGGGTAGTTCCTCTGGTCCTTCCCTTGACTTTGGCCCAATCTTTCTCTCCTCCTCTCTCCCTCTCTTTCTTTCCCTTTCTTTCTCTCTATACCACTTCTCCCTCTGGCAGCTCCAGTAAAGACCATTCACATTGCTGGACATCACATCCACCACTGGCCATAACCTATTGGGTGAGTGACTCCCTCTGACTCTTCTGGATTCCTGGCTTTCTCTCCACTGGAGTCCTTGAGGGTCTTCCTCAATCATTTTGTCCATCATGGGCCTGATCCCACCAAAGCTTCCATGAGACACCCCCATGGGGTACCTTTCCAAACATACACAGACCCTGGGTCTCTAAGACACAGTCAAGCCTGAAAGATTGGTTTTACAAGCTGACAATAACAGTTACTGGCCTAAAACTAGCACATTTGATTTAGAAATTCACAAAGATCTTTAAAAACTCTCCACCGCAATGGCAAATGGTCTGAGGTTCCCTATGTCCCAGCCTCCACTTCCAGGCCTGTTACCTCTCTTCCAGACCTTCTCTCTGCCCAAACTGCTTAACTTTTCATTCTTCTCTTCAATGAAAAACTCCTCAAGGGATCCCTCTCTTGGGACCCCTCCCTCTTTGGGAGTTCTGCTTTCTTTCTATTATTCTAAATCCTGTTACTTTGCTCTGATTCTGTGTCTGTGGATTTCATTCCTTAAATTTACAAAACAGAACCCACCCAGGCAAGCTCTGTGTTACGTTAACAGGGATTCACCTGGCGAGTGAAATGGACAATTGCTCTATCACTTATCTTCCAGGAGTTCTCTACTCCATTTTGTATACTATTAAAAATACTGGGACCCTGTCAGCTACGTGGCTGTCAGAATCAACATTCAGGGGAAAGGCTTTGCTGAAGTAAGACTTATCAATCGCTCTATGCCTTAGTGGAGAGAATATTAATCTGATCTTGCTTCAGTTTCCTTTCATGGCGATCCAGTCAATCAAGAAACTGAAGTCTCTCTTAGAAACACCCTAATTCTCTGGCCAGGGGTAGTCCCTGGTGTGAATGCAGGGTCTCTAGAGACATCTGAAAAACATTTGATCGCACACGGAAGCACCATCTCCACTTTAATCTCCTTTCATGGCTTCTCACTTGATGGTAGAGAGGGGACTTCAGCAGCTCCTTGGATAATAGGCTGAGATAACTTCTTAGTATGATCTAAAGATCCCTAAGTCAGAGTCCTACTCTTCAATCTACCAGTGAGTGAGTTGCCCCTTTCTTCTTCTCTTTCTCTGTCTTGCAGCAACCTTCCCCAATGTTAGGGGGCAGACAGATGTGAATGGTGGGAACACTAGGATAAGAGAATAAGTCTATCAAATGGGCCCACTGTGCTGACCCCACAAGCTTTCTTCTCCAAAAGGCAATTTACCCGCAGGGGAGCCCGCCTGATCTAAGTGAACAGGCTATGTCACACTCAGCAAACCACCTGTTATCTGCAGAGCAAATGCAGGCACAAAATAATGCTTATAAGAGGAAACCAAGTTTACCCTAAAGGAGAAGCCTTTTGAGATTACATCATGAAACTTAGGGGCATAAGGACAATCCCTCCTAACCAGAATCCAATTAGAACCAGTCAGCATGGGCCAAAGTGACCTAGAGTTGCCACAGCAATGAGGACTTGAAAGTCTGATATCTTGCTGGCAGTCAAAAATTGAAGTGGATCTGGGCAGGACTCTCTGTAAACTTTTCTGGGATTCCCAGTAAAACTGAAGTGCAGGAGAGGCAATATCTAAATATCTTTTGTTTTTATAAATTTTATTTAGTTTTCATTTTTTGGTTTTCATTGCTCTGACACCTCTTTGTGTATGTAGCGCTGGGGTTCGAACCCATGGACTCTCACATGCAAAGCAAGAGCCATAACCCCCGAGCCACCACTCCAGCCCCTCTGAATATCTTTTGTGTATCTCAAGAAACATTATTTGGGTTTTTTAAAGTGTGTTTTGATATAAATTGTTAATAAATGGTAAAAGGAGTTTAAGATTGCTTTGTTTCTGGATCTTCACCAAAAGCCAAATTACTGAGTTAAAATTCTAACAGGTGTAATTCTAAATGCAAAGAGTACAAAAGGTTTCAGCTGGGCTGGAGCGGTGGCTCAGCAGTTTCAGCGCTTGCCTGGCAAGCATGAGGACCCCAGCACCATGTACACAACTGAGTGTTGGAGCAACTAAGACCATGTGAAAAACTAAATAAAGTTGTTTCTCTCTTTCTGTCTCTCTCACTGTCCCTCTCTCTTTGAAAAAATAAAAATAAAAAAATAAACAAAAGGTTTCAGCTGTGTTTCAATGAAAGCACTATAAATAGCATAAAATATTTGATCTTATTAAGAGGGATAATTGAAAAGTCAGACATTTTATGTGGATTGTGTCAGAATGCATACTTAAGAAAGGGTCACCAATTAGGAAAGAGATATAAAAAGTTATAGGTATGGAAATTTGAAAGAAATATTTCTGGATGAAAAAGTATAGTGTGTCTAAGAAAGTTGCAGAAGGTTTGTGGAAGGTAAATCTCAAATGTTTCTACTCTTGTTAATTTCATTTTGTATTCTCCTGTAAAACTTTAAAACTGTTGCCTGTTAGTATTTTGCAGAAGTACTACTTTTAACAGAAAAACCTGAGTTAAGACACTCCATCACCTACAGGACAGATAAAATATAATACTAACATCAAGTACTGTTATTGATCCTAATTAAACAAAAGGGGTAACTATAAAACTGTCAACATTAAGGTATAACAACATTCCCACTTTAAGACTGATGAAACTGGCCAGCTGCATGATTAAAACCAAAACCAGGATACCAAAGTTAAGGAAGTTAAAGGGTTAAGGAAAAAGTCAATATTTTGGCCCCTGCCCTGTTTGGTCAGCCAAAACTCAGGGGACAATGGAAATTCTCTAAGCCAACCAGTGCACAGTCTGCAAAGATCACAGTCACTGGAAAGGGAAATGTCCCTGATGCTTCCAAGGGAAGCCACTCATGGTCAGTAAGATCCTGACCCATCCTGGCAGATAGCACCACTGGTAGAAGAAGGCTAAAGGAGCCAAGGGGCTCTCACATGTCCCTGAGAGTGGCCTCCTGAGGAATATCAACTGACCTAGGAATAGATAGGCAAAAAAGTCAATTTTGACCAACTTGGCCTTAAACACCTGGCAGGAGAATTATAACCAAAGCACAGCCATACATGGACATTTACAAGAAAAGACACCATTTCTTTTAATGTAACACAAAATGTATGCTTGTGTTATTTTTCCCATAGGTAAATAAAACTGGGAGATTACAAAGAAACTACCAGAGTCACAAGTTTGTTCTAAGTCAGTTTGAGATCCACAAATTTCCCTAACCTCCTTTATGGGTAAACTCAATCTGGTTTTCACTGGTATGATTATTTAGTTCTAATATTTAAGCTACCTTATAGAAATCAGATGGCATTCCCCAACTCAAGGGGAATAATGTGCTCCTAGGTAAATAAAACTGGGAAATTACAAAGACAAAAAAATAAAAATTCCAAGTTCTAAGTCAGTTTGAGATCCACAAGTTTCCCTAACCTCCTATATATATATGATATGGGTAAACTCTATCTGTTTTTCACTAGTATGATTGTTTAGTTCTAATGTTTATCTCTCAGACCTGAATGTCCTCCACTCACAAATAAAATAAATGGCATGTTAGACCATACCCTAAGCTCTAGTAAGTTACTTCATTATCTTCAAAGGTTGGCTGATAACACTGATTGTTTTGTACTAATTGCTTGCAGAAAATAATGTTTTGTTACATTATTTGTTATTCTAGCATGATCACTCCACCATGTACTCCAAGATCAGTCACCTGTCACCATCATGGACCTCTGGACTGCCCAGATACATGAGATGCCTACAGTTCATTAAGTGCCAGGTGGTCATGGAAATATGACCCTCCATGCAGCTACCTCTCAACTTCTACTGAGGCCCCCAGATAGACCCTCTGGAGAGTTTCCCTGACTGCTACAGCCAATGCTCACTGTCAGCATGGAAGAAGCCAGAACGCTCATTGCCCTTCTCCCCTGGCAGCAGTCAAGGACATCTTCAGAGGGGAATTGCAGCAGGAGATAGATTATCTGTAGGCAGATAGAAAGTGGGGACCTTGGAGAATGGGATTCCAACATCTCAGACTAAAACCCTAGGCCAACACCTTTTTGTTTTTGGCTGACTGAATGGAAGGCCCTATTCCCGTGTAGATGACTAACTACTATTCTTGACAAGAGCATCTTAACCAAATTCAGTGCCCCCATTCATTTGAACATCCACCTTGCCCCTCACACTACTTTATCCTCTCATGCCAATTCCTTCCCCTTTAATATCCCTGTCAGCTCTCCTCCCTGAGGTGTCAGTCACAGTGTGATTAATCTCCAAACTCACTGTGATCACCTACCACACTCCTGTTAAAATTTCCCTACAAGGGCTCTGTCCCCTTCCCCCACTCTGGGGGAAGTGTGCTCTTTTCCCTATGCTTTGCTTTCTATAAAATAAAATCCGTCTACTATAAAAAAAAAAATTTTCCCTGCAAGTCTGACTCCAGCTAAAGCAAGTTATCTCCTATTACCTCTCTGGCTGCTTCAATTATAACTAGGGAATCTTCTTCCTAGGCAGAATTAATACTTATGTTTGTTTACTCACTAATTGGATAAAAACTGGATCAACCCTACACATTATATCCCTTTAGAGTCTGGAATGATGGATATGGAAAATTACCAGAAATCTCTCATGTGAGCCAAACAGCAAAACCCCTGCTGTCTTGAAATCTGCTGACTCTGGGCCCTTATCAGAAATTCCTGTTTTAACCAGAAACCTCAAACCTTGGCCCTGACCTTGCGCATTCCCTCTGTATCTACCCAGGCTATAAGTGGCAGGTGGGTCCCAGACTCTACTGGGCCCCACTCTGTAGGTTTCTCCTGAATAAACCTATGTTGCTGGTTAGCTGCTCTCCTCTCTTTCCTTACGTAGAAAAAAAATGAGTTCACCACAGTGCACCAGTATTCATGCCCCACTGGAAAAGAGCAGTACCCTGCTACTGCCCGATCTTTGTTTCAAAACAAGCCCCCAAATCCAAGTATTTAGATGAATTTCTTACTTTTTATTTATTTTTGCAGTACCAGGGATTGAAACCTGGGGCAGTCTATGACTAAGCTACACCTTCAGCCCTTTTTATTTTCTGAAACAGGGTCTTGCTAAGTTGCCAAGGCTAGCTTTGAACTTGTGATCCTCCTGCACCAGCCTCGAGAGTTGCTAGGATTACAGGTGTGCGCCACCATGCCTAGCAAAATTTCCCACTTTTTAAAATATTGGTAACAGTCAAAACCTTTAAGCTAAGAATGTTGGCACATACCTGGAATCCCAACAAATCTCAATGCTGAGGCAGAAGGATTGCAAATTAAAGACCGGCTGGAGCAACTTAGCAAGAAACTCTCAAAAAAATAAAAAGGGATAGAGATGTACCTCAATGGTAGAGCATCCCTGGGTTCAATTCCCAGTACCACGAACAAAACAAAATATTTTAAAAATATCATGCAAGCCAAATGAAACACACCTGTGAACTAGATTTCCCTGCAGGTTGTCAGTTTAGAATCTTCCTTGTGGAGGACAGGGCACCACACACAGAGGACAGTAGATACTTCCTTCCACTGGGTTTGGGAGATTAGGGTTCTCCATGTGAACAATGGGCAGGTCACATCAGCTAGTCTCTAATGTCCCTTTCATCTGATTCTCTCATGCTGGGTCACTGGGAACTCTTATTTCCCTAGATCAAATTTAGGTCATGGGAAAAGTGTCCAAATGATGCCAAAGGGGCAGGGAGAGAGCCAGGGAAATGAATCCTGTGCCTTACCATGACCCCCAGGCCACAAAGTTCAGCCAAGCCGCCTCTGGCCCAGCACTCTAGTAAACAAAGGCAAGTACAATTCCTTCTTATGACATGCCTGCCTAGGTCAAACGAGAGATGCAGGTCAGATGCAGGTCAGTTATGGCAGGTGGCTCCTGGTATCCTGAGCATTCACAAAGTGCTGGGGAGGAAGGCTGTGCTTGACTTCCTCTTTTTTTTTTTTTTTTTTTTTTTTTTTTTAAAGAGAGAGCAGGAGAGAGAGAAATTGAGAGAGAAAGAGAAAAGAAAATCAACTGTATTTAAAAAATTTTTTTCATCTGGCTTTTGTTTCTCTGACACTGAGTTGCGTATGTGGTGTTAGAGTTTGAACCTGGGTCCTCGTGCATGCCAGGCAAGTGCTCCAACTGCTGAGCCACTGCTCCAGCCCTTTAACTCTTATGAACCCACTTTGGCAGATGGTCTTATGATTTCTGAGAAAACATGACTGTAATAAAAACAAGATTGCATTTTGAATTAAAGTAACAGGAATCCATGGGATTCTTAAAAGCTGGCAAAAAAGGCAGGCAAGGATTTTACTCATCCTGCATATGGAAAGAGGTTACACTGTATTTTCCCAGGAATTACTGCACTGCTAGCTTTAGAACCAAGTCATTCTGGGTGTTTTTCCTATCCCTTTGCCCCACAGCCAGGCACCTATGTCTGACTCTTCTCCCCGCTTGCTCTCTCACTCCACTTCTTCCCTACCTCCATTGCTTCATGAACTTCATCGGGGGCAGGTGTATTGCCAATTCACCCAAGTTCCTCCTAGGGAAGAATTACCTCCTAGGTAATTCAAGAGAAATGAAAATTGAAATATAAAGGGAAGGGGTAAGGCATGGTGTGGCTGAGGCAAAAGGATTACCAAGTTTGAGGCTAGCCTTGGCAATTCAGCAAATCCCTGTCTCAAAAAATAAAATAGGCTGAGGATATAGCTCAGTGGTAAAGCACTCTGGTTCAGTCCCCGGTGCTGCAGGGGAGAAAAGAAAAATAAAGAAAGAGAACACCTATCTGTAGAAATGATATAACTAAGTTATCATTCCAATATGGACCCAAAGAACACTTCAAAAATCACCTGTGGGGCTGGTGATATAGCTCAGTGGTAGCTGTACTAGGTCCTGGCTTTGATTAGCAGCACTGCAAAACCAAACCAAACCAAACCAGGGCCAGAGTGGTGGCTCAGCGATTGGAGTTTTTGCCTGGCATGTGCAAGGACTCAGGTTCAAACCCTAGCACCACATACACAAAAAAGTGCTGGAGAAACAAAGGCCAGATGAAAATAAATAAAATTGATTCTTTCTCTTTATTTTTATTTATTTTTTTAAGAGAGGACAGTGAGAGTGAGAGAGAGAGAGAGAGATACAGAGAGAATAAATTTTTATTGAGTCTTTCACATGGCTTTCGTTGCTCTGACAGTTGTGCACGTGGGTGCTGGGGTGCTGGGCAAGCGCTGTAACCAGTGAGCCACCGCTCCAGCCCCTCACTTTCTCTTTAAAAAACAAAACAATATGCTTTCAAATTAAAAACAAAACAAAAAATTACTTGTGAATTCAAGGGGGACTTGAAGTTAGAAAAGGCCTGGGCAGGGAATAAATCTGCTGGGTTTCTAGCACCTGAGTCACATGTCCAGTTCAGCTTGGTCACAGCCCAAGGGCAGATCCTGAAGGCTGATTTACAATCAACCCTTTGAGTCTAGGATCCTGAAGACCTGAACCTTGAACACCACCTTAAGTCAAGTGCAGTGGCTCACACCTGTAGTCCCAGCTCCTCAGGAGGCTGAGGCAGAAGGATCATTTGAGTTGGAGTTTGAGGCTAGCCTAGGCAATAGTGAGACCCTGTCTCAAATAAACAAATCAACTTCAGGCTTCTGCCATCCTGAGGGAACTGGTCTGATGGTTTCAGCTGGATCTTCCTAATTGCTTCTTCTATTTGCTTCAAACTAAACCAGCCTCTAGTTTCTAGTCTGTCCCCTACCTCAGTCATTCCTCCTAAGACAGATTGATTAATCTTCCAAAAACATGCTTCTGATCTGTCAGTTCCCTGCTTAAACACCTTCAAACCCTTTTCCTACAAAATAAAGGCCAAATCAAGCCCTTATGAGCTAACTACATCTCACATTCTGCAGCCTTGTTTCCTTACTCCCTTCACTTTAAAACTTTTCCCTGAGCATTGACCTTACACTTTCCTGACATTCCTATAACCACTGGCTCTCCATGTTTTCTGTAATTTTATTGCCCTTCTCTGCTGGGAAGTGGTCTTGTTTTTCTTAACACTAAAAACACTTGGTCAGTTTTATCACTTTGCAATCCCTGTGTACTAATCTAAATCTGCACTGTCCAATATGACAGTCACATGTGGCTATTTAAATTATGATGGATGAAAAAAATGGAACTATGGAAAATGGAGATGGAAAAATTCAGTTCCTCAGTCTACTACTCCACTAGCAACATTTCATGTGCTTGATAGCCATACAAGGCTATGGACTACTGTGCTGGGCAGTATCGATATAGAATATCTACATCATTGCAGAAAGTTCGATTGGACAATGCTGTTCTAAACAATGATCATTAATGGTGCTAATATCTTAAAAAGGGACTGCCATATATTATATACCTTCTGATAAGATACAATAAGTATATATTACTACTTAAGACACAGTATTTAAAAAAATCAACCTTGAATCTGGTTAAGCCTCTAGATCTAGGTGGGTGCTCTTCTATGTGCTAGTGGCTTTTCCTTCCAGGCAACTGGATGCAAGGTGGTATTCACTTCATTCTGTTCTTTCATGCTTTGCTACTTCCCAGTGTACAAAAGGAACGGAAATGACCGGTTACTCTAAAGCATTCTCCCAGCCTCTCAGTTTCAAGCAGCTCCCCCTGTAACTCTCATTTCTCTCTGCAGGTGCTGCAGACTCTAAGCCAAGTCCCCTACCTAAGGGACTTGATCTTACAACCAATTTTCTGTATTTATCTGACTTCTTTACATGATAAACTGTAACTGGGAATAGTGGTGCAGGCCTGTAATCCCAGACCTAGGAGGCTGAGGCAGGAGGATTGTTAAGTTTGAGGCTAGCCTTGACAACTTAGCAAGGCAGTCTCAAAAATAAGGATTAGGGATGTAGCTCAGTGGTAGAGTCCCCCTGGGTTCAATCCCAGTACCACAAAAATCAATAATTACTAAATAAAAGCTACACCGTAAAGGAAAAGAAACTTGAGAAAAACAGCAGCAATTTATAGAGTTGATTTGGGGTTTCAAATCGCTTGTAACTAACTATATAAAGTAGCTATGAAATGACTAGGGGAATTTGAGCAATGATTGAGTGTAAGGAATTAATTTTTTAAGATATGTAAATGGTATTTCACTTTTTTGTTTTTTTTTTTTGGTGGTACTAGGGACTGAACCCAGGGTCTATCTCATGCATACTAGGCAAATGGTCCACTCCTGAGTTATACCCCCAGCCCTCAGTTGTTTTTAAAAATCTTCATCTTTGGGGCTGGTTGTGGCGCTTGCCTGGCAGACGTGAGGATGAGTTCGAACCCCAGCACTGCATACACAGCAGTGTTGGGGCAATGAGGGCCAAATGAAAAACTAAATAAAACTGATTCTCTCACTGTCCCTCTTTTAAAAAAAATCTATCTTTGAGATGCATATTGAAATAATCAATGGATGACATAGGACTGGAATTTGCTTCCAATAGTTCAGGAAGGGGTAGAAGGAGCATTGTCATAGTAGTAGTACACATGCAGTAAGACTGAACTTGAGTTGATGGTTACTGGAGTTGGGTGATTGGTAAGTGGAGGTTCTAATGTCTAGTCTGCTATAGTGTATATTTTGCTGTTTTCTATTGAAAACAAAAATTCTGTTCTGTTCTATTAGGCTTGAGTTTCTAAAGTTCCCTAAGTTTCATATTTATATATATCTTAAAAATTAATAACCCCTTATTAGATCTTATATATCCAATCATTGCTCAAATTCCTCTAGTTGTTTCATAACTTTTTAATATAGTTCGTTGAAGGTAATTTGAAAAATCCAAATCAGCTAAATAAATTATTGTTGTCTCCTTTCTTTTCCTTTACAGTTTATCTTTCATTTTATTTATTTATGGTTATTTTTGTGGTACTGGGCTTGAACCCGGGGTGCTTTACCACTAAGCTATATTCCCAGTCCTTTTTATTTTTTGAGACAGGGTCTCGCTAAGTTGCTTAGGGCCAACCTGTGATCTTCCTGCCTCTGCCGCTCAAGTTGCTGGGTTTATAGGCATGTACCATCATCCCTGGCTCCTACTATATCTTGACACTGTTACCTGTTAGGGCACAGTCTAAGAGGAAGAAATGAGCTCTTTTCAGAATGATAACCTGTAGCTCTGGTGTGTTGGAGAGCCTGCACCAAATTTATAACCTTAATGTTTTCCATCTCACATCACACCCTATTACTGAGCACCCTCAGAAGCAGCACATCCCCTGCTAAAGGAAGAGGACTTGGCTGAAGGCCCACTTGTCCTGTCATTGAACATATGGAGATCTGACACTGTCCTAAAGTCTCTGAAAGGCTACAAGTCAAGCTCCACCACGGCAGTTTGTTGCTTACAAGCTTAGAAATTCCACACACTTGTCAAGACTGGGGCTGTCTGTTAGACAGGTTGTACCTTGGGCAGGGCTGTATATAAAGCCAGGCCTCCAGCCCACACTTGTCATCTCTAGTTATTGACAGCTGTTTGAGGACTTTTATCCTCAGTTACCAAAAACATTATCTTGGCTGTACAGATGCTTCCCAAGGGCAGAGTATGACCATTCCCCACCCATTCACCTCCCACAACAGACAAGAAGCCCAAACTCATAATAATATAAAACCATTTGTTTAATTCTAAATCAAATCACTTTCACAACAGTGAAAATTAGTGACTGGTCAAGGTGTGCCACTGTACATATTGCCATTTTTCTGACTGTGGTTAGGACTGGGTCCTAGTCCACAAGGGTGACAGGAGTGTGAAGGCTGGAGGGCACAGAAAACACATACAAAAGAAAGCTGCCTTGGCAGATGGGCGAGTGGTGAGCCTACAGAGAGGTGGTGAAAGTGGATCCTGTTAGAGCTGGGCTAGCAGTCCCAAGTTGGCTTTCCTACCAGAGCCTGGCAGAGGGTGAGTAGGGAACTTTAAGGTGTACAAAGGGTACATGGCCAACCTGGCTTTGCTAACAAGTTCCTGGGATAACTTTGCTGGTGCAGTTATCCTGGGCTCATTCCATTTCATTAAAGAATCCAAATGAATTGTCTTCTTACCCACAACGGTTCTTTTGCCTTTCTTCTGGAAACCTACTTCTGTTCATCGGACTGAAGTTTTCTCTCTCTCCAATAGCTGGGGGCACTGCATTGAGAGATGTCATCAATTGTCTCTAGAGCAGATACTCTAGGGGCCCCTCAGGCTTTGGGGAATCTTAAAAAGGTGATTGAAAAGAGTATTCTTCAGGGGGTGCCCAAGAATTAAAATCCGTTGGGTACATTGTAAAGCTGGTGGCTTATTCCTACCTAGTAGATTCAGAAAATGAATCACCTACTCAATACTTTATATTTTGTCTGTTTAAACACTGAACTCTGGCATTGGCAGGTGCAAAAGGAGAAGGGGTGGGGACTGTGCAGAGGGAAGGAAAGCTTCCCTTATCCTCAAGGTCTTGGTTTCCTTAAATTATACAGGGTCATATCTGAAAAAAAGTGCTACGTGGGGCTTTTCTACTATTTGTTGGCTTGCTCGGGGTGAGCCAAAAGCCCCAGTATAAGACCATATCCCCTCACAATCAATGTCTCTAGAAAGAATCAGATTTCTAGGATGAAGCCTAGCAGGAAGAACAAGAACCATCCTACCACGTGAACTATCCTATCTGCCTGGCATCACACTCCTGCCATAAAATTTGGAGGAATAAGTTTATAAAATCAGAAAACACAGCAAGGGCTTAGGAAGAGTATTTCCCCTGGATTTCACAGGAAAAATCATCACATCATACCACTGCACTGAGTTTCTCTGGGCCCTGCTTATCTGGCTTTAGAAATCAGAGGTTGCCTGATCAGGAGGCACATGCTTCCTTGGTTTTAGCACACTTACAAGGAATTTTCAAGGGAATCTATTAAGCCAAACCAAAAATCAGGGTCACAGGTGGGTTTCTCCCCTCCCTGCCTCTTCATAAAGGACAATTTGGCTTCTGAGGATGGTTGTCTTCCACATGCTGCTACGTTGATCTGACAAAGCCTCCAGTTTCCTCTGGGCAAGTTGTGGGAGAGGATGCACTCATACCTTCTGCAGCCTAGGGAATAGGGCCACTTGTTCCTGCATCAGAGCTCTGAATCCCACCAAAGGCCCATCTCTAGGTCTTTCCTAATGCACAGCAGTCGGTCCCAGTTTTAGCAGTAGTGTAGTTTGTTTGTCCTCTGGTAGAGAGGGGCAGATGCAGTTTTGAGGGGAAAGCTGATGGGAAATCTGTGATGAAGTGACATATCTCACCAGGACTAATCTATACCAGGAAACCAAGAGGTCATTCAAGCTGTTCTCTAGGGCCAAAGATAATGAGCAAGGCCTAGACTTTGGAATCTTTAGGTCTCTGGCGAATTCATGAAGTGACTTCAGTTTCAGCTGCTTCAATTATGATCTTCCTGGGACAGTAGATTCTTGTGTTTCTGCTGAGAAAGAGGAGGGAAGGGAAGAAAGAGGACAGAGTAGTGCTGGGATCTGGAACCTCTCCGTAAAGAGGAGCTCCACTGGCTTCAGAGACTACTTACCAAGGGGTATTTAAAGAGATGAAAGAAAATTTCCATAAATACCATTTGGTTCATCCCTTTGTTTTTGTATAAAATTTATGTGAAATTACACTCTGACAGTTTCTTTCTTCCTACCTCTTCCCTGTGCAGAGTCAGAACCTGCTGAGCTGGCTGGAAAAGGACTTCATGGTGCCACCCATGAAAGGGGACTCAATATTAGCCTGAGATTACAGAAAGGTGTTTACAGCAGTGGTGATACTCAGAGTCCTCGCCAACTGGTCTTGAGTTCCACAGCTGTGATGAAGAAGCAAGACTCCTTGAAGTGTTACCGACCCCACTGATTCCAGGGGTCAGGAATAGTCAGGAAGCCAAACACCAGGAGTAGGGGTGACATATCACCAGTCCAGAGGACCTGCTGTGGATACAGCCAGGAGCCCGGCATTAGGCAATAAGGAGCCAGAACATGATCACCAGGGCCACAAACAGGAAAAGGCGTGACAGGAACTGCTCATCCACGTACTGGGGTGTCCCAGGGACAGCTACAGAGATTGAAGGGAAAAAAAAAGGCTGTCAGAAGGCTCCAGTTGTGCAAACTACCCATTTGGGCCAGAAGTTGAGTATGTCAATCTTCATTTCTTTTTTTAAAAGTTCAGTTTTACTATATGCAATGCTGGGGACTGAGCTCGGAGCATCATACATGCTAAGCAAGCACTCTACTGCTGAGCTACATTTCCCAGCCCTATTTTTCATTCTGAGATAGGATCTTGCTACGTTGCCCAGGGTAGTTTTGATTTTGCGATCCTCATGATTCAACTTCCCTAATCATTGTAATTACAGGCATGTACCACAGTGCCCATATACAAATATGATTGCTGCAGGAGCAAATTAAAGGATCCAGAGTCCAGCCTGGCTGTGGAACTAACTGGGAATCCAGGGTGAGCCCTGGACTAGGTTAGAAGGAAGTAAGCTACAAGGCAGATTCCTGCTGCCTTCCTAGGGATCTGCCATTCCTTCAAAGCAGAGTACATTTGGCCCTTTTGAGTTTCCTTCCTTGGAGAAAATGACATGTGAATAGAGGAGAAATTTTCTAGGAATATAAGGTATATTCCTATATATAAGAAGCGCACTCCCAGAATCTCTTGATGCTGTACTACATTTCCCAGTTAGGTACTCTGATAAATTCATGCAGTTAGGTAGTCAACAAACTCTTATAGATTGCCTGCTAAAAGACAAAGACAGAGGTGGCATAGGGAAAAATTGGGATGACCTCTGAATGGATTACCATCTATAGAGCAAAAGGTCCTGACCAGAACCATGCACTGGTCATTTCTGTACCCTCCATTGTACCAAGTGTATACAATGAGCGCAAGCAGAGCTCAACTAAGCATAACATTTGTATAGGCCCTATAATACAGATCTTGGCTTGGGTGTCACAGTATAAGAGTCCAGGGCATTCACTTCACTGACCTACTCAGCTGGCACTGTCAAGCAGCTGGAGGGAGAAAGGTAGCAGCAGATGGCAGACATAGCATTGTTCCTAAAGGGCCGAGGCTTGGATCAGTCCATGTTGTGTTCTAAGGGAACATGGATCAGAGATGCAAAAGGAAGGTCTTGCCTTCTTGTGGGTTGCCTCACCTCTTCCTGTCCCCAAATGGTCAAAATGAGATACATGTGCAGGATTAGCCTTTTCCTCAGCTGAATATCATTTATAGTTTTTTACTTTACAGATATGGGATACGTCTTGGTAAATATTACTGAGCATTTTCTGATCTGTAAAACAGAGTCAACTGGATACATCACAGTGGTTGTGATGATCCTTTCAGTTTAGAATGTGCCTAACATCTGATAAGTGCTCAGACTCACTGGCATGAGTACCAGTAATATGAAAAGAAATTAAGACTCTTCAAAAAGGCTGATTATACATGCAGTGACGATGATCTGTAATTTATATACTGCTGAATTCCAAAGAGCTTTCAAAAAGGATTATTAAGATATTATCCTGATTTCTCAAGGAAACAAAGCTTACCTGGAGGAGGTCGCCCATCATTTATGTTAAATGCTGTGGCAAATATTCCAAAGGGAAATGCCCCAATTCCAAAAGACATCTGGAAGCCACCATCTCCAAATCCAAATCCTTGAAACCCCTGTGTGGAACAAAAGCAATTAAGAGGATGAAAAATGAGCAGGTCTGGGCTGGAGTGGTGGGTCAGCAGTTATGGTGCTTGCCAGGTATGTGTGAGGACATGGGTTCGAAGCTTAGCACCACGTACACAATGATGTGTAGGAACAACGAAAGCTGCATTAAAAATTAAATAAAACTGATTCTCTTTTTTTCTCTTTGTTCATCTCTCTTTTAAAAAAAGAAAGAAAGAAAGAAAGGAAAAAAGAAAAATGAGCAGGCCTCTCCTACACCTGTCGAACATGACACATCCTATGTTGCAGAAAGCATCCACCTCTCCTCCATATCATCTGCCACCTGCTTCCAAGAGGTGAGGATAATCTTTTCCTCCCATTTAGACCTCAAAGCAGAGAACTCTGGTGGACACTCTGTCCTTATATCCTTAGCTCTAATCTACAGAGCTGTGAATAGGCCAAAAAGGACCAGATACAAACAAAAGAAAAACATGGTGTTTAGAAAGTCAGGGATTGAGATTCTTTTCTAGAGTCCCACATTAGCTAGTACAATTTTCTACACGCTTTATAACACACAACTGATGAGTAACCCCCATGCCTCATTGCAAGGGAGCATCAAACTAAACTACAAATTATTTGTAATGGCAAAAAAGTTGGAACCTAACAGGCCAGCAATAGAAGTCATGATCAAAATCTTGATTACATGCTCCTAAGGACCATTATGCTGACGTATGTAGTCAAACAGAAAAACTCTTGTGTCCAACTACCAGTTAAAATTGTTTGGACACTACAGTCACAAAGACATGACAATATGTCTGTGGACAAGATATGCACATTTTCTCTCAAACAGTGCTTTTTGTTTGTTTTGGTACTGAGGATTGAAGCCAGGGGTGTTCTACCAGCTACATCCCCAGTCCTTTTCATTTTTTATTTTTAGGCAAGGTCTGGCCAATTTGCTGAGGCTGGCCTTGAACTTTTGATTCTCCTTCCTCAGCCTCCTGAGTTGCTGGGATGACAGACATGCCCACTGTGCCCAGTTCTAAAGTTTCTCTTAATGTTATGTAGAATTTTTATAAATATAAATGTTTTACATTTTTTTGTTTTAAAAATTTAAAACACTACTTTTTATATGCTGTTACAAGAATTTCACACATTATAGGAATAACTGAGAAAGACAGTCAGAGTTCTCCTATTTACCCTTATATCTTACAACCATTCCACTGGGTCCTCCCAAATAACCAGTGTCAGCAGTTTGATGTATCATCCTGTTTTTCTCCTTCCATGTGTCAATGTATCATCTTTCACATGAAAAGATTCAGTAGGAACAATAATGAATAAGTAACTCCATTTTTCTAAGTGTAATTTCTGTGCCAGGAAGTATTAAACTCTGGGACATACAAATCGTGTTTGATTCTTGCATTAATAGTGTCTGTATTTTACAGAGATCAAACTTGGGCTTGAAGAAGTAAAATAACCAACAGATAGAGTTTAGATCTAAAACCAGGTCAATCTTATCTGAAAACACATGCTCTTAATCACTATACACACCTTACAAATTTTTTTCTCATCTTCCACATCCCTTGCAAAATCCTTAGAACAAATGATGACAGAAATAATTAAAAGAAAAAATATTGGGTTAACTGTTCTCCACAAAAAGCTGGCATTTATAAATCTTTTGTTAAGTCACAAAAGTGTCCCAATCAGAGCAATCTGGCATTCAACTCCAAATTTCTTGTTGGATGGCACTACCTATAAAGCCCAATAGGTGATTTAATAAAAGCACAAACCTACAGGGAAGAAAAACAATTTGTTTCCATCTCTTGCTGCACAAATGCCTTCTACTCAGATCCAGCATGGTTGAGTCTGAGGGCTCCTGGGACTGAAGTTGCCTTACTAGGGAAGTTGCAATTGTTTCATCAGGAACACGGCTTCACTGAGTACAATCTTTTTTGTTTTGTTTTTTGTTTTTGTTTGTTTTTCACTGAGTACAATCTTGAGGACTGACCTTCCTGTTTCCCTTCTAGTAACATCTACATGATCCCACAAATCCTCACATTTGGTGGGTCTAAGTTTCTGGGGCAGAGTATGCAAAAAATATTGTATCACTAGAGGCTGCAGGTGCTTATTTGAGTGGTGGGCCCTGAAGTCATCAAGGCTAGGGTCTCTGGCTTCCTGGGCCTTTGACTTCTCTTAATGCTTCATGAGAAATCAGAGCCAGAGGTTAAAGGATTACCGCTGGCAAGTCAAAAGTAGGGACTTATCAAGAATCTCAAGAGAGAACCTACAGAATGGCAGAAAATTTTTGCCTGCTACACCTGGACAGAGGGCTAATATCCAGAATATACAAAGAACTCAAAAAATTAAATACCAAAACTATTAATAACCCAATTAATAAATGGGCTATGGAACTAAAAGGAAGTTTCTCAACAGAGGAAGTCCAAAAAGCCCATAAACATATGAGAAAATGCTCTACATCACTAGCAGTAAGAGAAATGCAAATCAAAACTTCACTGAGATTTCACCTCTCTCCAGTCAGAGTGGCAAAAATGAAGAACACAAGCCAATGACAGGTGCTGGAGGGGCTGTGGGAAAAGAGGAACACTGTTACATTGCTGGTGGGACTGTAAACTGGCACAGCCTCTCTGGAAAGCAGTGTGGAGACTTCTCAAAAAATTAGGGATGGAACTGGCTTCTGACCCAGCTATTCCACTACTGGGTACCTTCCCCAAAGAGCTAGAATTGGCTTACTATAGAGATACAGCTTCATCAATGTTTATAGCAGCCCAATTTACTACAGTTAAATTATGGAACCAACCCAGATGCCCCTCACTTGATGAACGGATCCAAAAACTTTGGTACATACACACAATGGAATACTACTCGGCTATTAGAGAAAATGATATTATGGCATTTGCAGCCAAATGGATGGAGATGGAAAAAATTTTGCTAAGTGAAGTATCCCAAACTCTGAGACTCAAGGGCCGAATGTTTTCTCTCATTTGTAGAAGCTAGAATATAAGCAGAAACAGATTGTTAGATGGCTAACCTAACAATTAACTCAACATGTATGAATTCATACATAATCATGGGGAACTGTGCTAAGATTCCTGGAGGACGTAGGGAGGGGGGAAGGGAACAGGAAGGACATCAAGGTGACCAGAGGGAGGTAGTATGGGTGAATCTAATCCAAGGGGAACCTCCAACTTCCACAAGGAGTCCAATTAACTTGGGGCTTAAGTAAAGTGAAACATGGAAACATGGGGAACCCAAAGTGGGGAAACCATGGTCTGGTACCAGTATTGGCTTGTTCTGTCATTACACTGCTGTTCTTGATTGACTGATGATGAACTCTTCCTAATTGTAAGACTATGTCTATCGAATAAAAAAAAAAAAAGAGTGGGGACTTATATACCAGCTAGATCTGGGGTTTTAGTCACCTAATCGGGTCTTGGTTTCATCTTTTAAATGGGTTGGTGGGATGCTTAAATGTGTGAATTTCTTATAACAGCATGTATTACTTTTGTAATCAGAAAAAGTTTAAAATGTTTTAAATATTTTAAACAAAAGCAGTTTATTTAAGAGAGAGGGACAATGAGAGAGAGGGACAATGAGAGAGAGAGGGGGGGAGAGAGAGAGAGAGAGAGAGAAAGCGAGAATCAATTTTATTTAGTTTTTCACATGGCCTCAGTTGCTCCAACACCTCATTGTATACATGGTGCTGGGGTTTGAACTCGCATCCTTGCACTTGCCAGGCAAGTACCTTAACCGCTGAGCCACAGCTCCAGCCCCAACAAAAGCAATTTAAAACATTTATGTGAAACTCCTGCTGCAGCATGTTGAGTCACTAGAATTACAGGTAAGTGCCACTATGCCCAGCTAAATCTATTCAAAATTTTATCTGTGAGACAGGTGTGGTGGCACGTGCCTATAATCCCAGAGACTCAGGAAGCTGAGGCAGGATGATCATAAATTTGAGGCCAGCCTCAGCAACTTAGGGAGGCCCTAAGAACTTAGTGAGACCATATCTCACAATAAAACATATGAAGGGTTGGGGATGTGACTCAATGGTTAAGCACCCCTAAATTCAATCCCACTACAAAAAAATTTTTTAAAATTATCTGCAAATCTATCAGAATATTTTTAAAATAGAAAAAGGAAGCAGCTAAATTTCTAACAAAGGATTAGTTATATAAATTATGTTAGGTAAACACAGCTAAATACTGAACAGCCATTAAACACAATATAATGGCAATGTATTTTCAGTAAAATCTTAAGTTTGATTGTTGAAAAGTCTCTAATTTGAGACATATAAACTCTATGAGAGCAGAGATCTTTGCTATGTTCATTGATGAATATCACTGCCTAGAATTATGCCCAGAATAGAGAAGGTATTTATATTTGTAGAATAAATAAAAATTTAGAAGAAGTACAAAGGGCTAGAGCGGTGGCTCAGCAGTTATGGCACTTGTCTTTCATGCACAAGGACGTGGGTTTGGATCCCAGTACCACATACAAAAGCCACATTAAAAAAACTAATCAAAAACTACAAAAGCCACATTAAAAAAACTAATCAAAAACTGATTCTCTTTCTCTCTCTCTCTCTCTCTCACTGTCCCTCTCTTTTTTAAAATAAAATAAAAGCCACACATTATAAAATACATAGGTAAATATAAACACATAAATTAGAATTTATGTGTTTATAGAATTATAGAAATATAGGCATGAGCAGAGAACAAGTGGCATATGCCTATTTGGGAGGTCGAGACAGGAGGATCCAAATTTCAAGGCCAGCTTCAGAAAGAAACTTACTGGGACCATAAGGAACTTAAGAGACCCTGTCCTCAAATTAAAAAAAAAAAAAAAAAAAAAAAAAAAGAGAAAAAAAGAAAAAAACATTATTAGTGAAAAAAGAAAACAAGCCAAAAAAACAAAAAAAAAAAAAAAAAAAAAAAAAAAAAAAAAAAAAAAAAAAAAAAAAAAGGACTGGGGATGTGAGGGATGCAGCTTGGTTGGTGGTAAAGTGCTCCTGGCCTCAATCCCCAGTACCAAAAACAAAAAAAAGTATGAATAAGTATGAGCAAATAACCCTCTTTACCTTGTTAAAAGAAGAAGAAAAATGGAAAAGGAAAAAGACTAAAACATTTTCAGTATTTACCTCTGGATGATGCAATTGTAAATTTTCCTTCCCCCTTCTCCATTCTGTATTCTACAAGTTTTCCTTTTCTTTTATAATCAAGGGGAAAAAATGTAGGGTCAATAGGGAAACTTCTAAAGCCATGAGCTTTCTAGAGGCTTCCCCTAGAATGTTCCTCACCCCTCTATTTTCTGGCTCTGGCCTCTGGCCTTGAGGACGAGGAGGGGTCTTCTCTCTGAAAAAGAAATGGTGTAAAGTAATTTTATTACAAAATGGTTTGAGTTGCTTACTGTAAGAACTGGGAGTTCTTTACCTAGAGGGTCAGGGTCATGACCATTTTTCCACACATAAACTGATGCAGGATGAGACTGAATACTAATTCTTCATTCTACCTGCAATTGTTCCTCCTAACTGTATAGAAAACCAGGGAGAAAATCAGCTTATTAAGAGTTATTCATCAGATTTTACTGCAGGCTACTCCTCTTAAAGAGATCCTAACCCATACTTGGTTATTAATAATGGCCTTCCTGGTTCTATAAGATACTGGGCTAATGGATATCAGAAATTCCAAAGCCAAACTGAAATTTAACAGCTGAGAGGGCTGAGATTCAGGGTATCTCTGACCTGTCCCTATTGACTTTAAAGCTTGAACTCTCATTACTCTTGGGTAAGTACTCCATGTTATCCTTAAGCTTCTGGGTCTTAGCCCCTCTGATAATCATCTCCAAAACTAACTGAGGACTTGTTACGTATGAGGCACTAGGAAAGCTGCTACCAATACCAAGACTGGTGACAGAAGATCCTATTCTTGAGGTAATGATGGCTTCAAAGGGGATTAATTCAATCATAATGCAGTGTGGGAAGAAGTAATAGAGTACAATAAGAACAACACATGGAAGGAATGACCATTCAAGAAGGAGGTGACTTCAGAGCTGCTCATAAAAGATGGGTAGACATTAGAAGAGGAGGTGGGGAGTGGGCTGATGGTCTGGGAGTAGGAAGGGCAGAAGAGGCAGAGCGGAGAGCAAATACAAAGGCTAATGAATGTGAAAGGGCGAATCACTTTAGGAGAAGTCCTGTATGTCTGGTGTACTGGGTATGATGGGATGGAGTGGGAGAAGGAAAAGAGACCTTCTGGAAAGTCTGGAGGTGCCAAACCATGAAAGGGTCTTGGTACTTGTATTTGTAGAATGCTGGATTTACCTATATCTCTATTTCTAGAAATTCCAAACTCTACAAAGCCACCCAGAATCCCTATCCCTCTCCCTCCATACTTTACACATCACTGCTGCAGCAACCCACTCCCTGGAGACTCTTCTGCTAAACAGCCTTCTTCCTAGGCTTCAGGGAAAGCTCTTTCACAGCACTTTGAACACCTGAAATTGTGGTGTCTTGTGGTATCCTCAGGCCCAGCACTGCCTGCCTATTGAGCAGATGACATTCAGTGGTTATCTATTACAGCCCAGCAAGTAACCGCTCCCCTACTATATCTGGCTGACTCCTATTTGGATCAGACTGCCTCAGAGTGATCATCAAGCACCAAGTAAAGTGTGGGGTTAGTGAATTCACATCCAAGGGGTGAAGTAAGTGTGAAAGGCACCAAGTTCTCTCACCTGGGATCCTGCTGCCCAGTGCTGCCCCTGCCATAAAGAGGGATGACCTTGTCTCTGCTGATGCCAGCTTTGCAAACTGGACACACCTGTCTGTTAGGTCTGGTTTCCAGCCACTACAAGTAGGAGAGAAAAATTCATGAATGGTCCAAGACCCAATAGTCAGAAGCAGTAGAAGAACATGGGCCAGAGTTCTCAAATGGGAAACATCAGCACAATCAGGGAATACCCTGAGGAGGAACCTGACTTTGATTCCTACACCTAGTACTCAATAAATATTTACTAGTGGAAAAATCAAAACTGCCTCTAAATGCCATCATAATTAAACCAGTTTCTTCATACTTTCTCTCTCTAGGGGTTACTAGCAACACAACAGAAAGGAGCTGCACGCCTTGGGCTGCTAAAGAGTCTGACATACTCATTCTCACATTAGGCTACTGATGTGGGTATAATGAACTTTAAATTTCCCCTTTTCAAGCCAGGGACATAGCTCAGTGACAGAGTACTTGCCTATCATGTGTGAGGCCCTGGGTTTGATTCTTAGTACCACAAAAATAATAAATAATCTTCCACTTTCACCAAAGGATCAAATATATTATTTTTATGCAAGTGATATTTTTCTTTCTGTGATTTCTTATTTTTATAGCATATGCCCAACAACCATATGTCCTAGACATCAGCATGGCCATAGGCAGATAATTTTTTGATGATTTACCATATATTAAAAGGATATATTTTGCTCACTATCTAAAGTTGATATGTAATAAAGTCTCATTATTACTTTTTGGAACAAAGATTGAACCCAGGGTCATTTAACCACTGAGTCATCCCCAGCCTCTTTTTATTTTATTTTATTGTTTTGAGACAGGGTCTTGCTAAGTTGCTAAGGCCGACCTCGAATTTTTCCAATTTTTCCTCCTGCCACAGCCTCCTGCGCTGCTGGAATTATATATAGCCACCATGCCTGCCTCATTGATTTTTGCATTCCACTATTTCAATATAAAAACACCAGAATCCTGATTTGGGTTTCCTGGGACCTTTCAATGGTTACATTAAAAACATTTTGTTTAACTTTCTTAAAAATGAACAAGCAAGGGCTGGAGTGGTGGCTCAGTAGTTACAGTGCTTGACCAGCATGTGTGAGTATGCAAGTTCAGGCCCCAGCACCATGTACACAGTGAAGTCTTGGAGCAATGAAAGCCACATAAAAAAATAAGCAAAATTGAAAAAAAAAAGATGAACAAGCAAGATGGGCTAGGTGATGCACACCTGTAATTCCAGAGACTTGAGAGGCTGAGGCAGAGGGGTTGCAAATTTAGGGTCAGCCTCAGTAACTTGGTGAAGCCCTAAGCAACTTAGGCCCTGTCTCAAAAATAAATAAAAACGAGAGCTGGAGCAGAGGCTCAACCCGTCAGAGTGCTTGTCTGGCATGCACAAGGACCCACGTACAAACCCCAGCACCACGTGCACAACTAAGTGTTGGAGAAGCAAAAAACAGATGAAAAAAATTAATAAAACTGATTCTCTCTCCCTCTTCCTTCTCTCTTAAAAAATAAAATAAAATAAAATAAAATAAAATAAAATAAAATAAAATAAAAGAGGGCTAGGGATGTAGCTCAGAGGTAAAGTGATCCTGGGTTTAATAAAAAAAGAAACAAAAGCACACACACACATACCCAAATAAAAAATGATAAAAAAAAAACACTATATCTGTAGTGTCTTTACAGATGTAATTTCATATGTATATATTTTCTCAAGTTTTATTTTTGGTGCTAGGGCTCAAAATCAAGACTTTGCATATGCTAAGCATACACATTACATTGAACTATACTCCCAGCCCCTTAACATTATTATAGACCATAAATTGTATGTTTAGACCCAATGATATGAGATTTATATTATAAATGCGTATCTAGGGCTCAGGAATACAGAGATGGCAGCATTTAATGATTCTTATATCCTACTTTCTCTGTCAATGGCTCCAAAATTTATGTGCTCTTCCTAAGCTTACAACCAATATATTCTACCAGTTTCTACTATGGTTAGAATGTTTAGCCTGAGCTCCCCTTTATTTCTCCCATCAAGATTCTGAGGCTTGGGGATGGAGTAGTGGCTCAGAGGTTGGAGTGCTTGCCTGGCATGTGTGAGGACCTGGGTTCAAACTCCAGCACCATGTACACAACTAAGCACTGGAGAAACAAAGGCCAGATGAAAAAATAAACAAAATTGATTCTCTCTCTCTCTAAAAAAAAAAAAAAAAGATTCTGAGGCTTTAGCAGTCTGGAACTTGTCCTCCCCTCACATTCCTAAGCCATTCATGAGTGTGGCCATGTACAAGTGTGGCATTCTACTGCCGACAACCATGGAGATAGTCAGCTGGCAAGAATCATTCACAGGCAATTGTGAATGTCAGGCCCAGCTCTGTCTCACCAGCAGATGTCTGGGTCTTGGTGAATACTTACTGGCTTTCATAATGAGTTAAAGCTGGGAAAATAGCTCTTAATTGATTAAAAAAAAAAAGTTTATCCCTTAACATTTCAAGACCTTTAAAGGTAGGAGGTTCTTTTTATAGATGCAAAATCCAAAAAATAAAAAGGACCTACAGATTATCAAATCCAGTCCCATTTACAAATGAGAAACTGAGACCCAAAGAGGTGGTAGTTGGCTAAAGCTACAATGGCGATTGGTGGCAGAATCAGGATCATCTTTGGTACCACAATGACATCTGGTTACATCAAGCGCCTATCAGTGGGCAGGTATATAAAAAGGGTTGGAGGGTAAGTAAGCACACAAATGAGCCCGGAAGCAGGGGAGATTGCAGCTTCTGACAGCAGTCTCCTGAGACTAGGACTGTCTTGTGCAACCACAGCTGATGAAAGACAGAGTAAAATGAAATGCATCTTACCTGATGTAAACACGGCCAACTGCCAGAGTCCCCAGGGCAACCAACCATCAAGGAGAAGGAGAAAGAGGACAAGGAGGAAAAAATGTTTTCATTAGCAGAAACATTTCTTGAATAGGGTTAAGAGCATCAGAATGGGAAAAATGGGGGAAACCAGGGCACTGTATCCCCACTGAGATTCTGCAGGAATTACTGGCATTAAAAACTAGAAAAAAACTGGGCTTAAATCACAGGGAAAAAAAGACAGTGGAGACAAGATCTCAGGCTTCACCCCGGGGATCCCACTATATTTGCAGACTCTCAGGGTACAGACCACCCAGACTTAACTTCTCTGAAAGTTTATCTTTGAGAGGTTACAGCATCTGAAGAAATTCAATAAAAGCTAAATATTCACTGTAGAAAAATTCACAGGGGCTTTCTCATGCAGTACATGCAAACATGCATGCATACACACAGCATTTTATGCCTAATTTCAGTGGCTGCACAGCCTTCTCAGGCTCACAAGGGACAGTCAGTCCAGATTTAGTTTAACAAATTCTTCAGGCTATTCTCATTTTCAGAGCTTAGCAGGCAGAAAGAGCCTAAAAGTTTAGGTCTACTCTAAAAACATTTAAGTAATGGAAAGGGTGGGAAGGTTACATGGCAGAAAGGGCTACTTGCAGCTTAGAGAGATGCTACCCAATGTCTCATTTTTTAAAGGAGAAAAATCCAAGGCTCAGAAATATCAATGACTTATTTCAGGACTAAAAACCAAGGCTCCAGACTTTCAGTTCACTGCCCTTTCAACACATTATACTGCATACAAAAAATGATATTTACAAAATTGAAGGAAAAATTACTCAACTCCAGATTTTTAATTTTTTTTCTCTCCCTCATTGATTTATTAGTTCAATAAATATCTACTGTATCCAGTATGTGTCAGGACAGTGGAAAATGAGAATGTGGTTTCTGTCCTTGCACATCACGTATCTTTTTTAGCTAAGTAAACCTTGGACTCAGAGGATAGCTCCTTTTCCAATTCTGGAACTAGTTCAGTTTCATAAACTAGATCCACAATCTTCCTAGACAAAACAGATACCTCACATCTGACTTTAACATTAACCTTGTGATGCCATTTGAATCTAATCCAAGCAGAAGGCACTTCAAAGATCATAGCTGATCTTCACGGGCAGCTTCCCTCAAAGGCTATCTGGAAGTGGAGGTGAATCGATGACCCTAAGAGGAACAGTCAGGATTATAATAATGGGGAGTCTTCCCATTTGTTAAGCAATTACTGTGGCAGGGTATGGCTGAACAGCTTTTCATTTGTTAATGGCGCTGACCTACCAAAAGGTATAAATATCTCCATTTTAGAGAGGTAGAAACTAGAGTACAGAGAAGCTAATAGATTATCCCAAGGACATACCATCCAGCCTGAAAGCATAAGTTTCATTTTAGAATCTGTGTTCTTGGGCTGGAGTGGTAGCTTGGCAGTTACAACGCTTCCCTGGCATGCGCAAATACGCGAGTTCAAACCCCAGCACCATGTACACAACCAAGTGTCCCAGGAATGAAAATCATGTGAAAAACTAAATAAAAATTGCTTCTCTCTCTCTCACTGTGCCCTCTTTCTTAAAAAAAAAAAAAAAAAAAAAAAAAAAAAAAGAATCTGTGTTCTTTCCAATGGTGCCTTGTCTCTTAATTCTGTTACTCATTTCAAATCTGGTTTTATGACATCCTGAAGTATCTCCAATTTCTAGAATAAGGCTGATTATAACCATTTCCATATAAAACTATGATTAGGTCAAGAGCCTCAAGAACAAAAATCTATGCTCCATTCTATGAATTAGCCAATGAATTTATCTTTTACATAGCTGTCAATTAAATCTACTCCAAAAAACTGCTTAAATGACCCTTTCTTCACTCCATTTTCCTGCTCGAAAGTATTCATTAGATCTATTGCTCTTAAACAAATCTGGGTCTGATAATCTGGCCCCACTCTCCACAAGCACTCTTTTTTCCTAACATGTCCAGTCCCTCACCCAGGGCGCTACAAGAAGTATACAGTAGCCTCAGGATCTTGAATGAAATCAATAGTGCACATGCCTGTCCCTAGAAACTGCCTAGTTGGGGTGACACATACCCTTCACCTTACCTGCCATTATTACCCCTCTTTTTTCAAGGTTCAGCTAAAAATCTCAACAGAAAAAAAACCAAAATTCAACATTCACTCAGGTTCTCAGAGTCAGCAGGTACTTCTGTAACCACTGAGGCTGAAATAGACATTTCATTTTGTTATATACACACAAATATAAATAGTAACAATTATGGTCATAGCTAACATGTAGTAGTATTTGCTGCATATTTGCAAACAACTCTGCAAAATGAGGCACAATGCATATAAGAACTTTGTCCCGTCATCTTGTAAGATGTGGCAGGGTGAAGATTCAGGAGGAGGAAGTCTGGCTCTCTGGTCCTTGCTCATAACCACTGAATTATACTTCCTCTAGGCTCTGCATAAGTGGCAGGTAGTAAGTGCTCACTAAATGGTGTTATTGTGGCAGAGATAGGGAGTGGCAGCCTAAGAAGGAGACAGGATTTGTCTAAGGTCACACAGCAACAGAGCTAGGATAGAAACACAGGTCTGCTGATCCTTGGGTCTGAATGTATCCAGGACCCAAAGTGGGTGAAAAGCCTTCTGCTCCAAAGCTGCCTAGGACCAAGGGCTTTCCAAACTTGGCAGTATGTCCTCTGGGATGGCAGTGGAAGTACTAACCAGAAGAGATGGCCACACAGGCTGATGACGGCATCCTTGGCTGTGTCCAGGCATATGTTACACTCAAAGGTGCTGTCCTGCCCTCCACTCTCACCAGTTCCATTGCTGCTTCCACTGGGTCCCCCTGCACTTGAGTTCTCAGGGGATGCAGAGGCTGAGGGCCCCTTGTTTGCCATCTTTGGCTGTCAGCAAAGCTCTGAATGAAGAGTCTCCCCAGAAAAATCCTGAAAGGCAGAAAATCCCTGATTGCCAGTTCCGTAGCCCATTTCACCCACATTCCATGCCAACATCTCATCTTCTTTCAGCTCTAATAGCTGATTATGACTGAAATCCTGAACAGATTTCCCCAAGGGCAGCAGGGACAACAGCTGTGGGGTGATTGATACCCATGAACATGACCCAGAATATACTTCACAAATTCACAAACTGCAAAAATACAGAGCAGCCTCTGGATGATTCTCCGTTGGAGCTATCTCACTTGTCTCCATCCATATTCACCTGTGATAATCAACCCAGATGATAAATATATGCTCAATTAAATCGAACTTTCAGGCTGTCTCTAACTTTGGATAGACTCTATATATTGGCTAGGGGAATCTGTTCAAGATCGTGGTTGGTATATGCCAGAAATTATATAAAGAAATTCTTGTAACTGAAAGGTTAAGTAGCTAGAAGGGACCACATGATGATCTTCTACAGTGCAATCTTTTTCATTCCCCCTTCTGCCATACTAGAATACCACCTATCTTATTCTGCCAAAACCTATCAACGTTTTGGCCTCAACATATTTAAAAAGAAAGCTTATGCCACTGCTGTTAATGGAAAGCCAGTATACTTACCATAAGTAAAAAGATAAATATAAATGTAATGAAGAAAAATATTTATCCTTATACCACCTAATGTTTCACTCATGCTATGCTCTGGACAATCTTGATCTGGTCCAATCTCTTCAGGAAACTGCAGCCTGAGTTACCTGTAGCTGACTGCTGAAACTGGGATTCATGACACCCTGTTTGTATTCAAATCACTGTACCACCACAGATGAAGCTGGCTGCCAAATGCCAGTAGAAACAAACCACTGTTGACTACCACTTCCAAGTCAAAGAACACTGCAGGAAAGCAAGGATGAAGAGACACTAAGGGATACCCAGATGAATCTGTAAGGAGCAGATCTGGCCACCCTCATCATCTTATAAATTCTAAGTAGGAAATGTTGGCTGGCTACCATAGACAAAGAATTGGAGGCTTGAAGCCGGCCTCGGCAGAGCCTCCAGTTTTCTAGTGGTCTGGAAAACCTCCCTTCCCCTCTTCTGGCCATACTCTACATGGCACTGTACTTACATGATCTCTCCTATATATCCACTTCTAGCTCTTAGACTGTGCCTTTCAGGGTCATCTCACTAACTACCTCCAAAGCAGGTGGCTCCTCCATAAGTCTAGGAACTCACCTCTGGAACACCAGGGGACCACCCTGATTTCAGCTTCCAAAGTACAAGTAGACAAAGACCAAAAAGCTGCAGTCTTCTCAGACCAAGAAGTCTTTCACTGACGTCTTCACAGAACAGGCTCATGAGCATCTCTCAATAAGACGGCAGCTCAGTGATTTGAACAGGGAGAAGAAGCCGACTCAGCGCCACTTTTTCACTCAGTTACATCATTTTTCAAGATGTCCCAGAAGGGCTGTTGGCTGCTGAAAGTACCAGTGCCTTGTTGGCCTCAGTTCCAAAACCTTCTCTCTGACCAAGAAACCTTCTCCTACATATACATCCACTTTCTTCATCTAAGGCTACAGCCTGCTTTTCTAGTCATTTCAGTTCAAAAACCCTAAGTACTTGACTTTTTTGTTTTGTGTGAGGTGCTGGGGATGGAAACTGGGGCCTCACAAATGAGAGGCAAGCCCTCTAGTGCTGAGCTATGCCCCCAACCCCAGTGTTTCCTTGTAAAAAAAAAAAAAAATTATCTTTTAAAATTAAGAACCATATAAACAGATGAACAAAGATGACCACAGAGTCAGTTTTCAGCAATCTTAACAATAGCCTCCTAACATAATACAAGAGGAAGTACACAGCATCACCAAGAAAGCATTAAAACATAAACTATAATGAAGCCACAAAAATGAATTACTGTATCCATTTACGGAAAATGAGGATGCAAGTTTTAAACAATTCTGGAGAATATAATCATCCAAAACCAGAACACGGAACTTTATACAGGATAAGTAACTGAAGTTCTCCAACCATTAAATAGCATGAGTGGGGCTCAGAGTTACAGATTGAGATATGAGATATACCAACCACTTGCAGTGTATAGATCTCACTGGAACAGATTCAAACAAGCCCAACTGTAAAATATCTGTAAAATGACTGACAAAAATGGGATTTAGCTTGTGTATTATTTAACTTGTTGATATTTAAGGAACTATCAACCAAGAATAGCATGAACATAGTTGATAACAAAGAAAAGCACATTTATTTGGGGCTAATTAAGATTGCAATATAGGAAAATACAGGTTTAAGCAGTCCTGAAAATGTGCGCCAAGGTTTTACAAAATGGCAGTTATATTTATAGCTTTAAACTATAAGGGGACTGGAAATTACATTATTAGTCTGGAATTATGATTGCCACTGGCAGAAGTTAAGCTATATTGTAAGAAAAAGACTATATGCAGCTTCAGTTTCTGGGTAGTGTGGGAGAAGGTGTTCATGGTACATTTCAAAGGTCAACTCACAACTGGGGTAAGTGAGTCTGCAGTCTCATTCAAAGATTCATCTGTGGAAATATTTGAAATCTAAAGAACAATGGCCTTCTGATTCCAATATTCAGTGTCCCAAATCAAGGCTACTCCATTTGTTTGGATTTTTCCCCCCTTAATAGAATGATTGTTAATTTTGTTGGGTATGACTGATATTGTGTAACTTTTCAAAAAAATTCTCAATTTTTAGAGACACTTCTGAAATATTTATGAAACAATGATGTTTGGGATTTACTTTAAAATATTCTATGGGGCAGGAAATGAAAGTGGAGAGAAAAAGTGAAGAAAAACAAGGAAGCTGATTTGCTGGAGCTAGGTGATGAATGGGGATTTTTATGTTAGTCTACTTTTGTATTTGTATTTGAAATTTTCCATAATAAAATAAATGGTATGTTTTTCTAAAGGGTTAGGCTAAGAGGAGCGTATATATGAACTTATTTGTGTAAAAACAAAGTACATAAATGTGCATATGTGTGTACATACAAATAAACTTGAGGATGTCTAGAAGGCAGACAACTATCAACAGTTATTTCTGGTATTATGAAGACTAAGAAACTTTGCATTTTATATTCTTAGTATTACTTCTATAACTTTTTCAGTACTAGGGATTGAACCCATGAGTGCTTTACCACTGAGGTCCCCAGTGCACCCTCTTTTTTTTTTTTTTTTTTTGTGATAAGGATTGATCCTAGGAGCACTTTACCACTGAGCTACATATCTATTAAAAAAATTTTTTTTAAACACTAAAATTCTGAGACAGGGTCTTGCTAAGTTACTGAAGCTAGTCTCCTGAAGAGCTGGGATTATAAGCATGTGCCACTGTGCCTGGCTATTCCTGGTCCTTTTTATTTTGAGACAGGGTCTCACTAAGTTGCTTAGAATCTCACTATGGGGCTGAGGTTGACCTCAAAATTGTGATTCTCTTGCCTCAACCTCCTGAGTTGTAGGAATTACAGGTGTGTATGCCACTGTACCCAGCTATAATACCTTTTTAAAAAGGAAAATTTAAAATTTATATATAATACTGCATTTATTATAATAATAAATATAAGTATTAGCAAATGTCTTTTAAAATGTGGAAGAATATATCACGCTATTTATTAATGGTGATTATCTCTGACAGGGACTTTATAGCACTTACATTTTCTGAAACCTCCAAGTTTATAAAACTGACTTTTTTATATATAATGTTTTTGAAATCAGACAAGAGCTAACAGTAAATTAAAAAAAAAAAAATTCACTTAATGTTCCAGTTTTCCCCCTCCTGAAAAGCTGAGTTCAAGTCCTGACTTCACTACTGACTGGCAACATAGCCCAAGTAGATTTCTTGATGGGCTTAAATTTCTTTTTTCACTTGAGAAGTTAGGGTATCATGTCTCCTACAGGACTACCAAGGTGGCCCTGTGAGATAACAGTGTGATTTGGAGGCCATACCAAAATGGGAGGCTACTGCTGCTGAGGAACTATACATATGTTTACCACTTACCCTGGTCCCCCCTCCACACACTCCCTGGAGCCAACAAGGTTCTGCACAGTCCATACTTCTACATAGAGGCATATGGGAAAAACTGGGGACGATGTAGGTTTTGGGGTGGGAATTGTCAGGCAACAGTCACAGGTAAGCTCAGAGTTTGCAGAGTGTGGCAGTTGTGTAGCAGGCCAGGCATTAGAACAGGCTTGTATGTCCTGATTCCAGACAAATCACATCACTTTCATTCTAATTCTTAGACCAACGCCATGGTTCTTTTCCTAGTAGGTACTGAAATATTTAGTGAGTTAGTAGGTACAGGCATGCATGATTGGCTTTTGTCAACTGCTGGGCGAGCTGCTCACAAACCTCTCTTTGCAATATATCCTGGGTTCCAGAGCCACACACCTATCCTAGGAGCCTCCTCTCCTTATCTTCTCCCTAACCCTGTACACAGGAACCTCACACCAGTATGGCAAAGCAGAGATGAGTGGCCTCCTCTGGTGACTGTCCACTGAGCATCTACAGAACAAAAGAAAGTGGCCACAGCCTCATGGGCCCTCCAGGATTGGGACAGTACAGTGCCCAGCAAACAGAGGTCCCTGGTTGGCTCAGAAATTAGACATAGGGGCTGGAGGGGTGGCTCAGTGGTTTTGGCACTTGCCTGGAAAGCACGAGGACCAGGGTTCAAACCCCAGCACCATGTACACAACTGAGTGTTGGAGCAACTAAGGCCATGTGAAAAACTAAAGTTGTTTCTCTCTTTCTCTGTCTCTCTCACTGTCCCTCTCTCTTTATTAAAAAAAAAAAGAAAAGAAAAGAAATTAGACATAATAAAAAGGAAATAGGCGCTAAGCATATCCGAGCTTCCATCCTGCTTAAACTCGACTGGTCACTACAGACTTTGAACTGACCAAATTGTAGCCTTATTGTAGCTAGTTTTGTGTTTCTATCCTCTCTTTTTTGGGGGGTGGGGCAGGGAGGGTAGGTTCTCAGGCTGTTTCCCAGGCTGGTCTCAAACTTTTGAGTTAAGTGATCTTCCTGCCTCAGCTTTCCAAGGAGCTGAGACTACAGGCAGGCTACTACATCCGGCATGTCTTCATTCCAGACCTGAACCACTTTCTAGTGTTTTATTTTTAATTTTTTAAAAAATATTTTTGGTATTGGAGATTGAACCCAGGAACACTGAACCACTGAGCCACATCCCCAGTCCTTTTTTTATGTTTTACTTTGAGACAGCATCTAAGTCCTTCCGGCCTTGCTAAGTTGCTGAGGTTGTTCTCCAATTTGCAATCTTCCTGCCTCAGGCTCCCAAGTCCCCAGGATTTTAAGTGTGCACCACTACACCCGGCTTCACTTTCTAGTTTTCTAAAGCATATAAACATCTATAACTACTTGTGATTCTCACCCCATTTTACTGATAAGGACATCAGATGAGAGGAGGCTGGAAGACTTGCCTCAAGTGGGCCTCTATACAGTGTCAAATTCATATTTCCCAACAACATGCAGCTTTACAAAACTAAATACCTAGTCTTTATTTTCCCTTCATTACATAGTGCTGTAACTTTTTTGTTTTGAAGTACACTCAGAGCAAACTCATTACTTATCCATTTATTCAATCAACAGTTCTTTTCTGCCAACTACATTTCAGGTCTGATGATACCAACTCTTAAGGAGTCACAAAGAAGAGCAAGACCAAGGTGAGTCCAACAGAGGAGCTAAAGAAGACATGTAGATAATTGTTAGAATTGTAACAAGAGGCTCCATCAAACTCACCTTTATTTTCCCCCTCATTTTTCCTAAATAAGGGTCCCTCTCTCCATAGAATCTGGCTCCCAGAAACTTTTAGTGATGTAAACAGGCCCTGGATTAAGCCTAAGAATCTACTATTTTTAAAATTTATCCCTTCCTCTACCCTAGATAATTCTCTGATAAACAGAGTTTTGAAAATCTAGCTCTAGAAGAGGATGAACTCTACCAAAAGCAGGAGCAATATCAGCACAGCACAGTGTTTGAGAGGGACAGTACCTCAGGGCCTGTACTTTTAAATGCACAACACCAGCTACACTCCACCGAGACTACAGAAAGGTTAGGTAAACTTGGGTAAACTTGGGGTGGAATATAAGTCTATTGAGATTTCAGATCAGTCAGTTCTTGGTCCATCTGGGTGGGACGCTGTTGTTCATTTAAAAAACAGGTTTATACCCAGTTTTGCAAAACATTCTTCAATTTGAAATGGTGCATGTGGTATTGGGTTGAAAGCAGATTTGCACTATTTAATGATCCCTTAGGAGTGCACAGCCTGGATTTGACTGACCCAGCATCTTCATACCTAATACCTTTGTAGAGCTGGCTTTTGGTCTACTTGCCCTGACCGACCTCATATGAACTGACCAAGTATGAGAATGCAAGAGTTGACCATTCCTGCAGGAACTAAGGAACTTGACCTCATGAGGAAATCTCTAACATTCCTGTGTTCAATTTTAAAAAACTATAGGAATTCATTATCTGCCTTTTTAACTCTAAGAATTCCTAGACCAGGGTATATAGAGGCATCTGGAAATGTTAAATCTTAGTTACGAAGATTACAAATTTGGGTGCTAAATAGTTGGCATGATCCTAGCAGGTCTTGTTCCTAAGAGCATATGCTTGTTCTTAGGGAATTTTTTCACCAGGAACCTTTAGCATGCCTCAGTCTATGCTGCTTATTAGGTTACTTTGGACCATACGTAGTGCAGGGATGAGAGGCACATTCCAAGAATGTCTACATCACACTCACAGGTTAGAGTAGGAAGAAATGAATAGTTAATTGGAACTTGGAACACAAAGAAAACAGCTCTAAAATTTGAGAGGCTAAACGGTATTCAGATCCCTAGGCTAGTCCTCTGTGACCTGGTCTTTAAGTATAGGACCAAGGACATGAATGACCTTTCAGGTCCAGAAGGACAGAGAAGGCTGAGAAAATTTTCCTTGGAGATGCGCTGGCTCTTTTCTCTGGTACCCTGTAATCTCCCTGTGTATTCAACCGCCTACCACTTAACACCAAAGATTTATAAAAGATCCTATTATTTCCCAGACATTCAGAATACAGAGATAAAAAGTTTCAGTCTAAAGAAAGACAGGGCAAGTAAATCAACAAGGTCAAGGGTAAGAGCATGGATAGTGCACACACACTGTTTGAGGGCAGAGGATGCCCAGAAGGGGAGGTGCACATAGCATATAGGGCTAGTGGACAAGTCATTGTGCCAAGTTCAATGTAGCTAGAGCCCAGAGCACATATAGGGACAGCAAGGCATTAAAAGCTGGAACTAGGGCAAGAAGGAAGGTCTTAGACTCCTACAACACTTCACTCATACTTCCAACAGGGGCACCTAATCCAGATTTTCCCATCCACCACTCCAGCCCCAGGTTCCATCATTTTAGTGCCTCTTTCTCTCTCTATCCAGATTACTTTCTCTAACTAAATATAAACTGGTATATCCATATGATGAATTACACCATGTAATATCAAACTCACTAAAATTTTCTTTTGGTACTAGGGATTGAACCCAGGACCTTACACATGCTAAGCAAGTACTTTACCACTGAACTACATCCCCCCAGACCTTTTCAATTTTATTTTGAGACAGGGTCTCCCTAAAGCATTCAGGCTGATCTCAAACTTGCAATCCTCCTGCATCAACCTCCAGAGGACCTGGGCCCCCATGCATGGTATTTTTTCTTTCTTTTTTTGTGGTGCTAGGGATTGAACCCAGGGCCTCATAACTGCATGTTAGATAAGTACTCTATCTCTGACTTAAATCTCCAGCCCCTTGCTACACTATCTTAATCTATTAAATTTAGATTACATTATACTTACATAGAGATTTTGCTTACATGGGAGTTTTTTTTTTACACGGGAATTTTAATCATACAACAATGTTAACTGAAAAGGATACAAAACTGTACACAAAATTGAACATATTATGTGATATCAATAGGTAAAAAAAATAGGAAAAAAAAGAAAAACTATTAACTGTAGTGGTCTCTGAACAATGGAATTATGGTCAAATTTCTTAAGCTTTTTTTTTTTTTTTTAACATTTACCTACTACTGCCTCCTTTTATCAGAGTATTGTGTTGCTAAAACTTAGAAAAAAGAAGGGAAAATGTTCAAGGTCTTATGCCTTTAGGTCCCAGTAGAGGACAAAAAGGAAAGCAATTTAAGGTAATTCACATTTCTTTCAGAAATTTTAGCATTTCGTAATTTTACTGATTCATTTTAAAAAACTAACACATTCACATTCCTCAAAATACACTCAAAGTCTTCCTCCCATTCCTGGGATGGGAGTCCCTATGATCCCTGCCCTGGAGATCAATGGTACTAGATCATATTTTTAGGATATATCCTCTAGAACTACAAGGTCAAAGGGTAGCCATATTTGTAACTCTGATAATGCCAAACACCATTTAGAAAGGATGTGCCATGAGAAATACGTAGGAATGCTTGTTTTTCCATGTCTTTGAGAATGCCATTTTTTTTTTTTTAAAGAGAGAGAGACAGTGAGAGAGAAAGAAAGAATCAACTTTATTTAGTTTTTCATGTGGCCTTTGTTGCTCCAACACTTCACTGTGTACGTGGTGCTGGGGTTTGAACTCGCGTCCCTGCGCATGCTGGCAAGCGCTGTACCCGCTGAGCCACCACTCCAGCCCCCCCCCCCCTTTTTTTTAAGAGAGAGGGACAGTGAGAGAGAAAGAGAGAAACAATTTTTATTTAGTTTTTCATGTGGCCTTCACTGCTTGGAGACTTCATTGTGTACAATGGTGCTGGGGTTTGAACTTGTGTAATTGCGCATTCCGGGCAAGCGCTGTAACCAACGAGCCACCATTCCAGCCCCTGTTTTTTGTTTTCTTTTTAAAGAGAAACAATGAGAGAGAGAGAAAGTGTCAATTTTATTTAGTTTTTCATTGCTCTGACACTTACTTGTGTACGTGGTGCCTGGGGTATGAACCCGCGTCCTTGCGCATGTCAGGCAAGTGTCATAACCGCTGGCTCCAGCCCCACCATGTATGCTTTTTAAGAGTGCATGCTAGGGCATTGGGGATTTAGCTCAGTGGCAGAGCGCTTTGCCTAGCACACGCAAGGCCCCAAGTTCGGTCTTCAGCCCTGGAAAAAAAAAAGAGTGCATGCTAGGGGCTGGAGCAGTGGCTACGTGGTTAGGGCACTTGCCTGACATATGCAAGGACGTGGGTTCATACCCCAGCACCATGTACACAACTAAGTGTCAGTGCAACAAAAGTCACATGAAAAACTAAATAAAACTGATTCTCTCTCGTTGTCCTTCTATTTAAAAAAAAAAAAAGTGTATGATAAGTCAAATGAGAAATACAGTAATTATGGCAGCTTGAAAAGGTATTTTAATTTACTACCTCATTCACTAGTTAGTTGTTAAATCCCATTATGTTCCATGCACTGCACTAGGCCCTAGATATAGAATAATTTTCCGAATACAGCCCATATTTGGGTAAGGATTCCAGAGTTAGCGGTTCCTGACTTTTTCACATTTTCTTCCACTATTCTCAATCCAAAGAGAGTGTTTTCCTAGTCTGTTTAGCTTTAAGTTTCAACAGTCTTTTTTTCTTTCTTTTTAGAAAGGGACAGTGAGAGTGTGTGAGAGAGAGAATCAATTTTATTTAGTTTTTCATGTGATTTCCATTGCTCCAACACTTCATTGTATATGTGGTGCTGGGGTACGAACCTGGATCCTCACACATGCCAGGCAAGCGCTGTAACTGCTGAGCCACTGCTCTCCCTCAATAGTTTTTCTTAAAGATTACTAGGTTGTGTTTAAAAAAAAAAAAAGGTGGGGGGTAAAACAGGATTTGGACCACTACTGACACAAACTTTTAAGGATCATCCAAGAGGCGACCTTTTGTCATCTCACTGTCTTAAATGTTCCTTGACTTTTATTGATTTGTCTTTGAAAACTAGCAGGGGGGGCTGGAGCGGTGGCTCGGTGGTTACAGAGCTGGTTACAGAGCTTGCCTGCCATGCATGAGGTCACAGGTTTGAACCCCAGCACCATGTACACAACAAAGTGTCAAGCAACGGAAGTCATACAAAAAATTAAACAGATTCTCTCTTTCTTTCTCACTCATAATCCCTCTCTCTTTTTTCTTTTTACCAAAAAAAAAAAAAAAAAAAAACCTAGCATGGTAGGGCCGGAGCAGTGGCTCAGCTGTTGTAGAACTTCCCTGGCAGGCTTGAGGACCTGGGTTAAAACCCCAGCACTACTCTGTCAGAGAAACAAAGGCCAGATGAAAACAAATAAATAAAATAAATTCTCCCTCTCCCTCTTAAAAAAGAAAGAAAAAGAAAAACTACAATGGCACAGAAGATTCTGATGGCTATGAGTTCAATTCTTAGTCCTGCCACTTACTCTTGACTTCAGATAAGTTATTTTCTCTCTGAGCCTTTGGTCATTACCTTTCTCACAAGACAGTTGCAAGAATTAAAAAAAGAAAACAGTAAGAGGCTTATACAGTTCCAAGCATACTGTGCTGTGCTTTTAAAAATGTTAATCCCCCGTCTAAGTGAGCTATCTCCCTCTCTCTGCCCCTCTTCACTGAATTCCCCACAGAGCAATCAGCAGGTACTTGGTTACTTTGCTGAGTGAATGAGTTACAACTTCCCTTTCTGAATAAGCATCATTCCCTGAAGGCAGATTAGGTGAGAAATCAGAACTGTATATGTTCTTGTGTTGAGAGGAAATTTAGAATAGGACACAATTAGTTTGATCCAAGAAGTCAGACTTCCCCCCACAGAGTTTAAATCAGGGGCACTTGTTACATTTTTTATTATTACCAATAACATTAGCTAACTACCTCTGTTCGGCTCTTTAAGCAAATTATCTCATTTTATCTTTACAGCCTGCCTTGAGGCAAACATTACCATCCCTTGGGATGTTAAATTCAAACTCAGACTAGTTAGGTCACTTGCAGGCAGTGACAGAGCCAGTCAGAGACAAAGCCTCTCAACCTCAAGCCAATGGGCTCAACAGATTGGACCTCAGGGATATGTTATTGGGTGTTTCCTCATGGCGTGTCCCAGCTTCTAGTTACCTTACTCAGCACACGGCCAGGTGCTCAGAAGTACCTCATAAATGTGTGTGTTGCCAGATCTAACGCGTAAAAAAGAATGCTTAGGGGGCAGGCTCAGTGGTTATGGGGCTTGCTTGGCATGTGCGAGGACACAGGTTTGAGCCCCAGTACCATGTACACAATGAAGTGTCGGAGCAACGAAAACCACATGAAAGACTAAATAAAACTGATTCTCTCTTTCTCTCTCACTGTGCCTCTCTCTTAAAAAAAGAAAAAGGAAAAAAAAAAAAGAAAGAAAGAACGCTTAGAAATGCACAACTCAGGGCTGGAGAGGTGGTTCAGTGGTAAGGCGCTTGCTTGGCATGCATGAGGACCCAGGTTTGAGCCCCAGCACCACATACACAACTAAGTGTTGGAAAAACAAACAACCAACACACACACATACAAAAAAAAAAAAATCACAACTCAATCTAGTCAACTGAAGGTATGGAAAATCAGTATTCCACAAGAACAAAACACTATTCAGGGTTGTTTTGTCAGCCCTAGAAATTTACATAACTGAGTCAATCTTTTTTTTTTTTTTTTTTAAGTATTACCCCAAATTCATAAAACAAATGGGGAAAGAAAGTCAGGAATCTGCAAACAGAAAATAGTTCAGGTATTCCCAAACTTGTACCCATGGTCTATTACAGGATAGTACCACTTACACAGAGGATAAATTATGCACTACACTGTTTACTGTCCACTCTAGTGAGACATGCCCTAGGGCCAATAGCATACTACCCCACTGAGAAGGCATGTGTTAAAATATGTGTGAACGAATGATGGGCATTTGCCAATTTCAACTCAAACCAACATACCTGGGGGAAATACTGTACTAAAGAAAAACCCTTGAGACTGGCCAGTTACGGATGATTTCTAATATAACACAGTGCAAGGAGCAACTTGGAGGCAGAAGACTTAGTCTGAGGCTCAACACTTGCTAAGCCAGTGTCCTTCAGCGGCCAACAGTGATAAATGTGCCTGCCCTCCTCCTCCTCCTCCTCCTCCTTCTTTTTTTTTTTTTTAAAGAGAAAAGGATACAGTGAGAGAGAGAAAGACTCAGTTTTATTTATTTTTCCATCTGGTCTTTGTTTCTCTGACACTTAGCTGTGTAAGTGGTGCTGGGTTTCAAGCCTGGGTCCTTGTACTTCAGGCAAGCACTCCAACCACCAAGGCACTGCTTCAGCCCCCACTTCTTTTGTTATGAGAAAAGTTTACAAAATAATGGTCTGGTTTCGTTTTCATGAAGTCATTGAAACCTCAATTGATTTAGATTTTATAAAATCTCATCAATTCAAATTTTAACAAAGGTTGAGCTAATAATGGCCTCTAAAATACTCTGAAGGTAGAATATAAAAATACAAGAAATAATGTTGGGGTTGGGGATTTAGCTCAGCGGCAGAGAGCTCTTGCCTAGCACGGCTCAAGGCCCTGAGTTTGGTCCCCAGGCCTGGAAAGAAAAAAAAAAAAAAAAGAAATAAAGTTGTTAAGATTTAACTAATTAGGGAGAAAACTTTCTAAGAGTTTAATAATACATACTTGACAGAACAATGATTTCACTTCTCTTTTCAACAGGAGGTCCTGAAGGGGACTGACTGTGGTTAAAAATAGTATAAGAAAAATGACATCATTTTGAATTATCTTCAATATCAACTTTTACATATCGGGCCGTATCTTCCATTAATGGCCACCTCCACTGTGTTTATTGCCAATGCAGTTTGGCAAACACTTATAGAATGCCAACTACTAGACTTAATGATAAAAATAAATAAGACAAGGTTCTGCTTCCTGACCTCAAGGAGTCTAGGGTCAAGTCAGAATCTCCAGAAAATATAGACAACTACTAAAACTCAATAACAAAAACACCCAATTAAAAAATAGACAAAAGATAGAAATAGAAATTTTTCCCAAGAAGATATATAAATGGCCAGTAAACACACGAAAAGGTACTCAACATCACCAACCATTAGGGAAATGAAAATCAAAACTACAATGTGACACCACCTCGTCACACTAGGATGGCAACTATAAAACAAATCAAGTATTGGCAAGAATAAGGGGAAATGGAGCACATAAGCAACTGCTGTTGGTGGGAATGTAAAATGGCACAACTGCTACAGAAAATGTGGAAATTCCTCAAAAAATTAAAAACACGCCAGGCATGGTGATACATGCCTATAATCCCAGCTACTTGCAAGGCTGAAGCAAGAGTATTTCAAGTTTGATGCCGGAGTTGGCAACTCAGTGAGTTCCCGTCTCAAAATAAAAAATAAAGAACTGGGGATATAGCTCAGTGATAGAATCCTCAGGGTTCAATCCCCAGTACTGCCAAAATAAAAAGAAGAAATACCATATAATACAGCAATTCCATTTCTGGGTATGTAGCCAAAGCAGGGCCTTAATGAGATATTTGTATACCCATGTTTACAGCACCATCATTCACAACAGCTATAACATGGCAACAGTTCTATTGTCAATGCCAAATAAATTAATAATCAAAATATGGTATGTACACATAATGGAATATAAGCAGCCATAAAAAGGAAGAAAATTCTGACATATGCTATAATTTGAATGAACTTTGAGGGCAATAGTGCTAAATTAAACAGTTAATCATAAAAAGACATACTCATGATTCCATTTAAATGAGTGAGGTACTTGAGAGTTGTCAAAATCATGGAGACATAAAACAGAATGTGGTTGGCAGGGGCGAGAGAAAGAGGGAATAGAGTTTATTGTTTAATGGGAATTGAGTTTCAGTTTGGCAAAATGATAAGAGTTTTGGAGATATATAATGGTCATGTTTCTACAACAAGAATGTACTCAATACCACTGAAGTGTTCACTTAAAAATGGTTAAGATGGCATTTTTTTTTTTTCTTTTGGTACTGGGGGTTTGAACCCAGGGACACATTACCACTGAGCTACATCCCCAGTCCTTTTCATTTTTTATTTTGAGATAGGATCTCACTAAGTTGTTGAGGCTGAGCCTGAACTTGCAATACTCCTGCCTCAGTCTCCTAGTTGCTGGTATCACAAGCATGTTACACCACTCCTGTCTTAAAATAGAAAATTTTATGTTACATACATTTTAACATAATAAAAAATTTATATTTCCATGAAAGGTCATATATTGTACAATGGTAAATGCCTGGAACAGGCAACTTCATGGACAGGGGATTTCAGGTTACCAGGAGCTTGGGAAAGAGAAGAATAAGGAGTTAATGCTGAAGAGGCACAGAAATTCTATTTGGGGACATGAAAAAATTTTGGAGGGGGCTGGAGCGGTGGCTCAGCGGTTTCGGCGCTTGCCTGGCAAGCACGAGGACCCGGGTTCAAACCCCAGCACCACGTACACAACTGAGTGTTGGAGCAACTGAGGCCATGTGAAAAACTAAATAAAGTTGTTTCTCTCTTTCTCTGCCTCTCTCACTGTCCCTCTCTCTTTAAAAAAAAAAAAAAAATTTTGGAGGTAGCAGCGACAGTTACATAATATTGTAAATGTACTTAATGCAAATAAATTTTACCCTTAAACATGAGTAAAATGGGGGGCTGGCGTGGTGGCTCAGCATTTGGAGAACTTGCCTGGCATGTGCAAGGACCTGGTTCAAACCCAAGTACCACATACATGACTAGATGTTGGGAAAACAAGGCCAGATGAAAAAAATACATAAAACCAATTCTTTCTCTCTCTCTCCCCTCCCTTAAAAATAAATTTATAAAAAATTTAAAAAGATTTAAAGTGAATAAAATGGTAAATTTTATGTTATTTTATCACAATAAGAAAATACTTTTAAAAAAATCTGTACTACTTAGCCAAGCACAATGGTGCACAACTGTAATCCTAGCAATTCAGGAAGCTGAGATAGGAGGATCACAAATTAAGAGGTCAGCCACAGCAATTTATTAAGACCCTGTCTCAGAAATGAAAACAAACAAACAACTGGTAATGTTACTCAGTGGTAGAATACCCTTGGGCTCAATACCCAGTACAGCAAAAAAATAAATAAAAACTACATTTTCATACCACATTTTGTCTATACAATAAGGCTTATTGGCTTACTGACTTACTGCATAAGTGAATGGGTTAAGGGAATGGAAATTTACATGGACATTAGAAGTAATACTGAAGAGACTGACAAGAATGTGGAGACATGGACATTAAAATATTAATAGGTGCTAGGTACAATGGTGCCTGCCTATAATCAATCCTAAGTGACTCAGGAGGCTGAGGGAAGGATCATAACTTTGAGGCCAACTTCAGCAATTTAGCAAGATCCTCAGCAACATAGTAAGACTCTGTCTAAAAGAAAAAAAAAAAAAAACACCAAAAAACGATATGTAGCTCAGCAGTAAATCTCCCCAGTACTTTATTTTTTAAAGAGAGAGAGGCAGTAAGAGAGAAGGAGAGAACCAATTTTATTTAGTTTTTCATCTGGTTTTTGTTGCTCCAACACTTTGTTATGTACATGGTGCTGGAATTCAAACTCACGGCAAAAACTGTAATTCCTGAGCCACTGTTTCAGCCCTCCCCAGTACTTAAAAAAGTTAATAGTGCATACCTGTAGTCCCAGTCAAAAGCAGGCTGAGAGACCCAGGAGTTTGAAACTATCCTAGGCTATACAGTAAAACTCCATCTCACGGCTGGAGCTTTGGCTCAGTGGTTATGGCACTTGCCTGGTATTCTCGAGGACAACCCCAGGACCAGATACACAACTAAGTGTTAGAACAACGAAAGTCACATGAAAAACTAACTAAAATCGATTCCCTCTCTCTCTCTCTCACACACACACACTGTCCCTCTCAGTGGCAGGGCTGGAACAGTTGTTCAGCAGTTACAGCGCTTGCCTCCTGTCATGTGCAAGGACCCAGATTCGAACCCCAACACCACATACACAGCTAAGTGTTAGAGCAACGAAAATCAGATGAAAAACTAAATAAAATTTACTCACTCTCCCTCTCTCTTTTATTAAAAAAAAATACATGTAGATATAAGTGTGTACATATATATATAGATATATATGTAGATATATATACACACACATACAACACACACACACACCCAGCGACAAGAAACGAGGTAACAGAGCAAATGTAATAAAGGCTCTCTTCTGATTGAGTAAGGGATGTCTCTAATGATAGGAGGGAGGCTTTTCTGCAACTTTCAAAATATCTAAAATAAGCATATATTATTTTCAGAGATTAAATTACTGAAGTGTTTCTTTTAAAGTACATCTCCAAGATGGTCTAATTTTAGACAAACACTGTGGGGTCAGAGAAGCCTGGATACCCTAGAACTTCTGCAGTTACGAGCAGCTGCCCAAGACAATCACCAATCCCATGTTCAAAACCACCACAGACTCCTCTAATATTATCCCTACCTATAATCAGACAAACACCAGAGTAGCCCAAACAGAAGGATCTCCAAGTGGTTTTATCACATCTTGGATAATACTACAGTTTCTGGACACAAGCAGGATCCCTTTCATTTTACTATGTCACCCAACTCTGCATGATCAGCAGTAGTTGGGGTTGTGCCAAGCTCTGCATGATCAGCAGTCTCAGAGAGACCACTTACTCAGTACATCAGCATGTCCAAATCCAACCACATTCAGCTCAAGGGAGGTACTGGTATTACAACAGATTCCGCCATTCAGATCATTCTGAGTTTCTGAGTTTCTTCAAGCAGCTTCAAGGGATTTGCAAACTCTGAATATTTAAAGATTGTACATAATGGGGTTGGAGAGGTGGCTCAGCGGTAGAGCACCTGCCTGGAATACACAAGGACTCGGATTTAATTCCCAGCACCCACCATACACAACTAAGTGGAGGAAAAACAAAAACCTGATGAAAAATTAGACAAAAAAACTACCTTTTCTCTCCTTTAAAAAAAAAAGTACATAATGACAAATAACCCAACTACAAAATGGGCAAAGGATTTGAATAGACATTTCTCCAAGTAAAACATACAGATGGGGCTAGAGTGGTGGCTCAGTGGTTGCGGCACTTGCCTGGGATGTGCAAGGATGCGGGTTCAAACCCCACCCAGCACCACATAAACAACAAAGTTTCAGAGCAATGAATGTCACATGAAAAACTAAATAAAATTGATCCTCTCTCTCTCACTATCCCTCTCTCTTAAAAAAAACACAGATGCCAATAAGAATGAAAAATGTTCAACATCATCAGTCATTAGACAAATGCAAATCAAAGCCATAATCTGATAGCACTTCTTTTCCACTAGGATGAAAAAATTTTTGGTACCAGGGATTGAAATCAGAGGCACTTAAGCACTTAACCACATCCCTAGCCTTATCTATCTATCTATTCATTTATTTTATAAAAAGAAGGAGAGATTGAGACAGAGAGAGAGAATAAATTTTATTCATTTTTTTTAATCTGGCCTTTGTTTCTGACACTTGGTTGTTTATGCGGTGCTGGAGTCTGAACCTGGGTCCTCACACATGCCAGGCAAGTGCTCCAACCACTGAACTACTGCTCCAGCCCCTTATTTTTAAATTTTGAGACAGTATCTTGCTAAATTGCTGAAGTTGGCTTTGAACTTGTGATCCTCCTGCCTCAGCTGCCTAAGCTTCTGGTATTACAGGCATGCATCATCACATGCAGCTTGGATATAGGGTTTTTTTTTTTTTTTTTTTTTAAGAGAAAAGGAGGGGCTGGATCGGTGGCTCTGCAGTTATGGCACTTGCCTGGCATGTGCAAGTATGAGAGTTCAAACCCCAGCACCACGTAAACAACAAAGTCTCAGATCAATGAAAGCTACATAAAAAACTAAATAAAAATTATTTCTCTCACTGTCCCTCTCTCTTTAAAGAAAAAATAAATAAAAGAGAAAAGGACAGTGAGAGAGAGAAAGAGACAATCAATTTTTATTGAGTTTTTCACATAGCTTTTGTTGCTCTGACACTTAGTTGTGTACGTGGGTGCTGTGGTTTGAACCCATGTACTTGCGCATGCCAGGCAAGAGAGGTAACCGCTGAGCTACCACTCCAACCCCCCCAATGTAGTATTTTTTAATGCGCAATATCAAGTGTTGATGACAAAATAGAGAAATTGGAATCCTTATATATTATTGGAACATAAAATGGTATCGCCAATGTGGAAAATAGCTTGGCAGTTTCTCAAAAAGTTAAACATAGGGGCTGGAGCAGTGGCTCGGTGGTTGCGGTGCTTCCCTGGCATGTACAAGGATGTGAGTTCACCATGTATGCAACAAAGTGTCGGAGCAATAAAAAACACATGAAAAACTAAAATAAAATTGATTCTCTCTTTCACTATTAACAGTGAAGTTAATGAAGTTAAACACAGAATTGCCATATGACAAAAATTCATATACGAATGTTCATAGCAGCATTATTCACAATTACCAAAAGGTAAAAAACTCCTGAATATCAGTCATCTAATGAATAAATTGATGGATAAACAAATTGTGGTATACCCCTACAATTGAATAATACTGAATAATCAAAAGGAATGATATACTGATACATGCTACAACATGGATGAACCTTGCAAACAAGCTTGATGAAAAATGCCAGACACAGAAGGCCACAAATCCAGAAACAAAAGGAGATTAGTGGTTGCCAGGAGACAGAACAAGGAGAGAACAGAGTGACTGCTAACATGTACAGGAGTTCTTTTGAGTGTAACGAAAATGTTCTGGAATTATATAGTGACGATTGTACAATTTTGTGAATATAATTAAAACCACCAAACTGTACACTTTAGTGGTGAATTTTCTGATAGATGAATTACATATTAAAAAAAAAGTTTGAAAGAGACTACAAAATAATTGGCCAGTCTTGTTTAAAAGTTTACAGTTGTGGGGCTGGAGTGGTGGCTCGGTGGTTACAGCACTTGCCAGACATGCGCAAGTACACGGGTTCGAATCCTAGCAACCCATGTATACAACTAAGTGTCAGAATAACGAAAGCCATGTGAAAAACTCAATAAAAATTGAGTCTGTCTCTCTCTCTCTCTCACTGTTCTTCTCTTTAAAAAAAAAAAAAAAAGCTTACAGTTGTGGGGCTGGAGTGGTGGCTCAGTGGTTGCAGTACTTGTCTGGCATGCACAAGGATGAGGGTTCGTACTCCAGCATCATGTACACAACGAAGTGTTGGAGCAATAAAAGCCACAGAAAAACAAAAGAAAACTGATTATCTCTTTCTCTCTTGCTGTCACTGTCCCTCTCTTAAAACAAAACAAAAAAATGTTTACAGTTATGAAGGACAAACGGAGGAACTGTCCCATATTGGAGACTTGACGATTTAATGTGATTTGAGATCTTAGACTGGATCCTGGAACAGAAAAAGGATTAGAACAAATGACAAAATTTTAATAAAATGTATAAAGTCAGGCACAATGCCACACACTTGTAATCCCAGCAACTCAGGAGGTTAAGGCAGGAGGGTTAAAAGTTTGAGGCTAGCTTTGGCAAAGACCTTGTCTCAAAATAAAAAATTAAAAAGGCTGAGGATGTAAATCAGTGCAAAAGTACTCCCGAGTTCAATATCCAGATACACATACAAAGTCTATAGTTAATAGTTTTTAATCAATATTAAATTTCTTTTTTAGATGATTTAAACATATTTATGTATAGTGTTAACACTAGGAAGGTTAGAGGGTAGATAGTCTGTGAATTATTTTTTCAAGTTATTTAAAGTCTAATATTATTTTAAAATTAAAAATCAAAAAACAATGTATATCATAGATCAGGAACTGGCAGATTGCTTTTTTTAAATTTCTTTTGGGTTTTTTTTTTTTTAAAGAGAGAAGGACAGTGAGAGAGAGAATCAACTTTTATTGAGTTTTTCACATGGCTTTCATTGCTCTGACACTTAAATGCGTACGTGGATGCTGGGGTTTGAACCTGTGTACTCGCACATGCCAGGCAAGCGCCATAACTCCTGAGCCACTGCTCCAGCCCCAGATTGTTTTTAATATAAAGGACCATATAGTAAATATTTTAGACATTGTGTTCCTTATGATCTTTGTGCTTACTACTCAACTCCAGTGTTACAGCATTAAAGCAGCCAAAGACAATATGTAAATAAATGTGTTTAGCTGAAATGGACACTGAAATTATATTTTCCTATTATGAAATGTTTTAGGAGAGAGGGACAGTGAGAAAGAGAGAGAGAGAGAAACAATTTTTATTTAGTTTTTCATGTGGCCTTCACTGTTCTAAGATTTCGTTGTGTACGTGGTGCTGGGGTTTGAACTCTTGTAACTTGGGCATGCCAGGCAAGCGCTGTAACCGCCAAGCCATCACTCTAGCCCCATGAAACCTTATTTTTAAATTTAGTCCCCATTTAAAAATATAATGGCATTCTTAGCTCACAGGGCACACAAAAAGAATGGCAGAGCCAGATTTTGCCAATTTGTGCTTCAATTAAAAAAAGGTTTTGTATCAAATACACTTGGCAACACTAGATTAAACAAGTGAAACAAGGGGCTGGAGCGCTTGCCTGGCATGTACAAGTATGTGGGTTCAAACCCCAGCACCCACGTACACAAATAAGTGTCAGAGCAATGAAAGCCATGTGAAAAACTCAATAAAAATTGATTCTCTCTCTCTCTCTCACTGTCCTCTCTTTAAAAAAAGAAAAAAAAAGTGAAACAAGTCATTAGCTTAGTTTATAAAGTCCTCTCTTTTTTGTGATACTAGGGACTGAACCCAGGGTGCTCTACCACTGAGCTATATCCCTAGCCTGCTCCCCTCATTCCCTCCCTTCCTCCCTCCCTATATAATTTTTTTTTTTTTAAAGAGAGAGGGACAGTGAGAGAGACAGAGAAAGAGAGAAACAACTTTATTTAGTTTTTCACATGGCCTTCGTTGCTCCAACACTTAGTTGTGTACGTGGTGCTGGGGTTTGAACCCGGGTCCTCGTGCTTGCCAGGCAAGCGCCGAAACCGCTGAGCCACCGCTCCAGCCCCCTATATAATTTTTTTTAAGAGAGGGAGGGACTGTGAAAAGAGACACACATACATATATATACAGATATATACATATATATACACACACTTTTTTTTTAAGAGATAGACGGACAGCTAGAGAGAGAGAGAGAAAGAGAGAATCACCTTTATTTAGTTTTTCATCTGGTTTTCATTTTGCTCTGACAGTTGTGCATGTGGTGCTGGGGTTCAAACCAGGTTCCTCGTGCATGCCAGGCAAGCGTCGTAACTGCTGAGTCACTGCTCCAGCCCCCTATATGTATTTTTTGAGACGGGGTCTCAGTAAGTTTTGAGGCTAGCCCTAAACCTGAGATCCTCTTGCCTCAGTCTCCCAAGTAGCTGGGATTATAGGCAGGCATCACTGCATCCAGTTTATAAAGCCCATTTCTTTATTGCAGGACCTTTCAGTTCCTTTAACATGGTACTAAATACTGGGAGGCTCTAAGAATAGTATGTAGGTTCCCCAAATTTATTTTACCACCCACCCTTTTTTCAGAGGCATCTCTTCAGACTAGTGGCCTGAATAAGGAACATACTTATTAAAGCACCAATTGAGGTAGGTATCTTTAATGCATGGAACACCCAGATTGAGAAGTTTTAAAAACTCCCCAAAAATTAAGAACATTCTACCCAGCACGCTGATAACATTTGAATAAACATTTCAGAACCTTTTTTCCCTTGAGAAACACAAACAAGTAAAAAACACAGGCAGGAAGTTTTGGCTCAATCCAATTTTTTTGGGGGTGGGGGGATCAGCAGAATTGGGTGATAATTCAGAACCCAATAAGACAACATAGGGACTCTTAAATATTCCAACAGGTGTTGTAAATGTAATCTACCTGGAGTTTGGTAAAGTAGAAAATAAGGAAATTTGACCTTTGATTAGAAAAAGTAAACATATGTTAAAGCAAATCATCTGTAGATTACATGCAAATGAAGGTGAACTGGCAAGTTTTATGTGCTGGATGGAAAGCTAGCCAACAGACTGCAAAAATTCTCTCACATCTACATACACACTGTTGGAGAAACAAAGGAGTAAAGAGAGAAGTCCTAGGGAGAGGGCTGGCCTGATTAACTTCCAGAGGCCCTTCATTCTGTGATCTAGAGTTCACTGGTTTCTCCGGGTCACAAAGCCTTCAGAGGCATTTCCAAGTTGTTCTTAGAAAATAAGCTACTAACCAATGGATGGCACCCTGTTTAGTTATTCACAGAACAAACAGTTCAGGCAGTTCTATTGATATTGGGTCATTTCAAAGTCCTTGAAAAGGATGGTACTCAGGACAACCAGGAAGAGATTACATAAGATCAAATGCTAGATGTAGGTGAAGGGGATGGAGGTTTCGAGAAAATAAAGAAGGAAAAAGAAACGCCATATTTACTCTGAGGGCAGACTCAGCACCAGAAAGATTCAAAATAACTACTTAGAATCAGAGACTGAAGTTGCAAAATACCTTCATCTAATACCTGCATTCCTCCTTCCACAAGGAAGCAATCCATCTCATCATTAGTCACCTCTGATGATTCTTCCATCAAGGTCTGTCCTAGTAAGTAAAAATCTTGTCGCCCTGTAGAATCCACTTCTTAGTCCTAGTTCTGCTTCTTTCAGTCCCAAAGATGAAATTTAAGCTCTCTTTTCCATAACTTTGTTCCTTCAGTTTTTGAAAAGTTATTTTCCCCTCAGTGTTCTTTTCTAGGCTAATTATCCCAGTTCTTCCAACGATACTGAACTGGCTCCACTGCCTCAAAACGAAGAATTCACAGGAGGAAACACTTAAGATCAATGGGCTTCACACATCACTGTATAGGATCCTCAAGGCGAATGCTCAAAACGGTTTCCTAGGTCCCACACGCAGATTCTACCCGAGTTGTCTGATTTGAGCCCAGCACTGCAAAGCAGGCACCCCAGGAGATTTCAAAGCAGATGGTGTGAGAACAATTTTTTGAGAAACACTGTCCCGCTTTACGAATGAAGAAACTAGGCTCAGCACAGAGAAGGGATCTGGCCTAGAACGCCCAATTTGCGGCCGGTGGCGAAGTCTCGAACCCAGGACACTTAACTCTTCCCCACAAATCTGTTCACCACGTTCCGTACCCACTGTCTCTCCCCAATCTGGGCAAACTCGTCATTTGCACTCCCACAAGAGAGAAGCGGTTCCGTACAGGAGAAAGGAAGGAAGTCTGGATATACATTTTCCTTTCTCAAGGTCTCGATTTCCCTAACCTATACTCATGGGTCGGAAGACCACAGTGCCGGCCTGATCGTTCTTCGGGGGCCGAGGGCTCGGGGCAGGGCCGAGCTTATCTCCGGGCCCCTGGGCTCAGGTGTATCAGTCCGTGAGCCCCGAAAAGGCCGAACCGAGTCTCTGGTCCCCGGCTCCCACTTCCCTGGTCGCCTCCCCAGCCTTTCACTTACCTTTTTCCGCGCCGCTAATGCCACCCCAGCGTATCCGTGGCCCCAGACGAGAGTGTCCCACAGCCTCGTCAGTCTGCAGGACTGGACCTCGGACCCCTCCTACGCGGATTCCCGTCACCTGACGCGGGGCCGCCTCTCTCGGAGGAACTTCCGGCTACAACAGGAAATGATGGGTCCGGGACACTGTTCTCCCGCCCCGGTCCGGGATTCTAAGGTTCCGCGTGCGTCCGCAACACCGGGCTGTTTGATAACTTTTTTAAAAGTAAGGAGAAAGAGTTTCTTGAAGAAAGGAGTGATTCCGAAAAATCGGATAAGCTTGGAACGTTTTGTTGCACCAGAATTAAAGATGATAGTAATAAGAATGATGAAAATGTGCAAAAGGACGCTGGCGCTACTTTGAAAATGCCACTGGCTAAATCGGGGCAATTTCAGCATCAAAATATAGGATGGTAGGGGCTGGAGCGGTGGCTCAGCGGTTACGGCGCCTGTCTGGTATGCGCGAGTCCGCGAGTTCTAAACCCCAGCACCACATACCCAACGAAGTGTCCGAGGAATGAAAAACTAAATAAAATTTGCTTCTTTTTCTCTCTCGCTGTCCCCTCTTCCTTTAAAAAAAAAAAAAAAATATATATATATATACATATATATATATATATATGTATGTATATACATATGATGATAGCAATAAAGTATTAACTAATCGAATAAATAATAATACATAAGATTGCTGGGACTGGAGCGGTGGCTCAGTGGGTTCGGCGCTTGCCTGGCAAGCACGAGGACCCGGGTTCAAACCCCAGCATCACGTACACAACTAAGGGTTAGAGCAACTAAGGCCATGTGAAAAACTAAAGAAAGTTGTTTCGCTCTTTCTCTGTCTCTCTCACTGTCCCTCTCTTTAAAAAAAAAAAAAAAAGGATTTTGCTGACATCGATAAGATAGTGAATACATGGAAAGGAAACTTTTAGGTGGATGCCAACTAATGAACATAATGGAGTTAGAAAATCACAACTGAATAATAGATTAGATGTTTGCACAGTACACCTGCCTCCCACAAATTCTTATTGATTATAAAGAAAAACTAGTAATATTACAGAGATGTAACCGAGCAGAAAAAAATAAATAAAAGTGATCAAAATTAATGGCAAAGTAATGGGTCAAGTAGAGATTATGTGCCTCCTCACAAGATGTGCTCAGAAGGGCACATCTCTTACAAGGTTTTGAGACAGACCTCTATTTGTCTGGTATCCTGGTTTCATGGGTGACCTAAAGTTAACAATTAAAAATGAATAAATTAGATTTGACATCAATGGGATTAATCTCCTTAAATGTGTTCATTAGAGGAGACATGATCAATTTGCAAAGTCAAAACGTTAAAACATCGAATTTGCATACTCTTAACTTCTTAAATTCTAAAAGGTAACATACATTTGGGTTTATTAAATGTGCTTTTATAGGTTGGTAACTAAAAAGATAATTAAAGATTGCTTTTCTGATTCTTCACTCTTAATAGCAAAGCTATTAAGAGTTAAAATTCTAATAGGTGTAATTCTATACGCAAAGAGCACAAAAGGTTTCAGCTGAATATTAAAGTATTGTAAATAGCATAAAATATTTGGTTTTATTAGTAGGAGTAATTAGAAAGATTCAGAAGTTTTATAAGTATTGTTTCAAAATGTAAGTTTAAGAGTCAGCAAATAGGGGTTGGGGATTTAGCTCAGTGGCAGAGCACTTGCCTAGCATGCACAAGGTCCCGAGTTCGGTCCTCAGCCCTGAAAAGAAAGGGAAGAAAAAAAAAAAAAAACAAGAGAGTCAGCAAATAGGAAAGAGATATAAGAAAGTTATAGATATGGAAATATACTTTGGTATGGAAATTAGAATGAAAGAAATGTTTCTGGATGAGAAAATAAACAAGTTATAAGTAACTTGCAGGTTTGTGGAGGGTAAATCTCAGAAGTCTGTGTGGGATTAGGTTAAATATAATTGATACAATTTAAAGTTATTTAAAATTTCCCTTAAGTTCAAATATTAATGTACTGTTATGAACCAGAATCTAATTCTGTGTGTTACAGTAACAAGGGTTTCTTAAAACATTGATCTGTTCTTATCAAGATAGTTCCTGGTGTTAGGTTCTATTACGTAGGAAAACTAAATCTTAAAGAAATTATAGTTTGTACCTATTTTAAAACTTTTTAGATGATTACTTCATAGCATTAAATGAACAACTGTTTTTAGGTTATTACAATATAGCTGACACCTTAATATATGTGACTAGAACTATATTTAAGAACTAGATGTTTATCTGAGCCTTAAGTGTTATGTAAGTTTATAAAATAAAAATTTATGTAGGGGGGCTGGAGTGGTGGCTCGGCAGTTACAGCACTTGCCCGGCATGTGCAAGTACACAGGTTCAAACCCCAGCATCCAGGTACACAGCTAAGTGTTGGAGCAACGAAGGCCATGTGAAAAACTCAATAAAAATTGATTCTGTCTGTCTCTGCCTCTCTCTCTCTCACTGTCCTTCTCTCTTTAAAAAAAATTACGTAGGGTTATAGACAAGGTATCCAGAATGCTCTCTTTTACACATCGTATTTGATGTAAAAGGGCCACACTACCATTTCAAAACCTGGGTTATATCTGTTTGCTTTAACTGCATGGTTCATTCTTATATACCAGATAATAAGTCTATCTGACTGCAACTATTTCTAAACCTGTGCAGACCTGTGATTATTGTTATAATGTACTATGGATTCTAAATTTTTCTTCAAAAGTTAAACTTAGTTAATATAAGGATATCTATGTAATGAATACTGACTTTTGTTGTATATTAGATTTTATTCATGCCTTCCAAGTGTATAAATCTTTTAAGGTATAAAACTTAGGATAGCATTTTACCAGACTGGTGTTTCCAAACTAAATTTGTTGTAACAATGATCTCCTTCAGGTTTATATGGAAACAATGGTTTAATTAGGGATTTATTTATATCATTTAATATTTTGTAATTGGATTAGAATAACCTGACTCTTTAGGCTGAGATAAAAATTTAACTGTATTTTTAGAAAGTAATAAGGAGAGCCTAGTTTGCTTAAAGATTAGCAATATGGAACATAAAGACATTTGGCTACCCTTTCCACAAAAAGGAGTCCTCTTAGCTGTTGTTTGATTCATGTTTGAGATATAAGGTTGTAGGTTAACTAATACTTACAAAGACTTGGGAAAATCCAGCCATCTTTCTAGAAAAGTCAGGGAGGCATTGAGAAAACACATCATCATGGACCCTGAATCCATAGAGAGCTGCATAATTTCAAAGGTCAAATTTATCACTCAGATTGCCCCAGACATTCAGAGGAAGGTACAATAATTAGCATATGGCCCTGATCAGTCTTCAGATAATATGCTCCAGCTTTTATAACAAAGATCAGGAGGGGAGGAAAGAAAGGGAACATAGAGACTAGAAAAAGCTGAGGTACTGGCTATGGTCCTGCAAGGAGTGAGCTTCTGGAATAATAAAGGAGAGAAATGGAAGGGACCACAAGCCACAAAAAGGACTTGTTTCCATTGTGAAAAAGGGGGACATTACCTGTAGGAATGCCCACAAGCCAAGCAACCACCACCAAGGCCCTATCCTGTCAAGGCAATCAATAGAGGAATAAATGTCCTCAGGGTGCAGGCCCTTGGGTCCAAAGTTCCCCACACAGGCCTTAATGGCTCCCATGATTCCTATCACCATGCATTAGCCCCCCGGCTATGCTTCTTCAAAGAGACCCGAAAGGTCTGTTTCCTCTTGGACACAGGCACCAGCCTTTCTGTACTTGTCTCTTACTGTGGATCCCCCTCCTCTAATACTGTGATGGTGTGGGAAGTGTCTGGAGGGCCTATAATTAGAAACTTGACTCCCCCACTAAGTGGTAAATGGGAGAGGATGATGTTTTCTCATGCATTCCGGATAATCCAAAGAGTGTCCTACCCCTTATTAGGGAGAGACTTATTTTCAAAGATTCAGGGTTCCATCATGATAAATCTAGGGCCCCTGGGACCACTATGCTTACATCTATTAAAATGTGATATAAACCCTGAAGTTTGGGCCACTGAAGGCAGAATTGGTTGAGAAAAAGTGCAATTCAGTTAAAATAGCCCTAAAGGGTCCCTCTGTGTTTCTACACCAGAGGCAATAACAGGCCTATTTTAGGAGTCCAAAAACCAAATGGGGAATGGCACCTACTCCAAGGCTTTATGGTAATTAATGAAGCAGGCATTCTCCTCCATTCTATGATGCCTAATCCTCATACTCTCTCATTTGAGATCCCAGGTACTGCTAGTTAGTTTACTATATTAGATGCCTTTTTCTGTACACCCCTAGACTTTCAATTATAATAAGTGTTTGTCTTTGAAGAGCCAAATAACAGACCTGGTTCTCCCACTCTTAGACTCAATGTTAATTTTCATTCTGACATTAACTTATTGATATCTTAGTTCAGCTGATTCATTCCAAGTTAAAATCTGTTGAACTCCTGATGGTGACGAAGATGGAGCCACCCACCAGCACTCCAGACAGCCTTTATCATGGACACCTTAATTGACCCAAATATTCTTCGAAGGAAACCCAAACTGCTTGTCCCTCTTTGCCCCTTCTCAGCCTGAAGTAGCCGAATTAAGGTCATAGGCCAGTTTCCCATCTTTTACAGCAGTAAGTTTCCTTAATCAGAGGCAGGAATGAGACAGGGGGGAAAGTTAGGTAATTACAGTAGTTAGAATGTTAGAGTCAATCAAGGGAAAACTGGTTCTTTTTCTTTTTCTTTTTCTTTTTTTAAATCAAGAGGGACAGTGAGAGACAGAGAAAGAGAGAAAAAACTTTACTTAGTTTTTCACATGGCCTTTGTTGCTCCAACACTTAGTTGTGTATGTGGTGCTGGGGTTTGAACTTGGGTCCTCACGCTTGCCAGGCAAGCACCGAAACCACTGAGCCACAGCTCCAGCCCAGGTTCTTTTTCTTTTAAGATCACTTTGACATCCCCCAATGCTAGTAAGAAGGGTCTGACAAGGTGGGTCCAGATGCACACACTCCCTTCTTTCAATTGATGCCTCAGGAGCAAACCCAACCTGGACCCAACCAGTATTCAATGCACCCTTGTCCTAGGTTTGGGGGAAGGGAGAGGATGACCGATTGAAGGGTGAACATCCTATAAAAAGGGCAAACCTAACTGCCTCTTTGGCACTGTCCTCTTATCCCACTCTGGAGGAAGTCGGTCTTTTTCCTGTTCTTTGCTTTCTATTATTTTCTTTTTTTTTTTTTAAACAGAGATTTTTTTTTTTTAAAGAGAGAGGGACAGAGAGAGACAGAGAAAGGGAGAAACAACTTTATTTAGTTTTTCACATGGCCTTCGTTGCTCCAACACTTAGTTGTGTACGTGGTGCTGGGGTTTGAACCTGGGTCCTTGTGCTTGCCAGGCAAGCGCCAAAACCACTGAGCCACCGCTCCAGCCCCTATTATTTTCTTAAAATAAAATCTATCTACTATGGTTGCCTCATTGTCCCTCGGTTTCATTCTTCATCTCCGGGAGTCACAAACCAAACTTCCACCAAACTGGCATCATCTTTTCTGTTACAAGTGCATGGTCCTGGGGATGGAAGTGTAGCACAGTGGTACAGAATTTGTGTAGCACTTGTGAATTCCATCCC